>CM062815.1:709442616-709735116 GCA_031772625.1 Pinus tabuliformis
AAAATTTGCAAGTTGACTGAACTTTTGGGGCTGTTCAAGGGCTGTTTCTTTAGGCTGTTCAAGGACAAGTTGACTAGAAATTGACCAAGTATTTTAGAGGTCAATTTCAGCTAGTTTGACCAAGTTTGACTTTGCTGATCCAAAATTACAGAATTCAGGTTTTGTACTATTTCTCTCTACTAAACTATTGAAGATAAAAGAAGATTTGATCAAAGGATTTCCTTGAATTGGGGTTTGTCCCTGGCTAGCTGCGACATCTTGTGTCTCTCGTCTTGGCTTGTTTTCGGTTGATCATTTAATGATCTATCTGCACTTTACTTAATGTATATGTGATTGCTAATCTATGGCTAATAAGAAGAAAAATAAGTAAATTGCTCTAAGCATAGAACATACCATAATTTAACATGGTATCAGAGCTGAGGTGAAGACAAAGCCCAAGCAAGAGCAAGAGCAATCACCGAAGAGAAGGATTGGCAGAGAGTCTTAAAACATGGGGTCCTCAACACACTTCCCTGCTGAAGACAAACTCTGTGAGAAGTCTGACTACCACGGATGGAAGATGTCTCTCGATCTAACATTAGAAGAGCAGGAAGTATTGGACCATGTGAGAGGCGGAATTGTTGAGCCTCCATCAAATGCATCTGCTGCTGCTAGGAACAAATGGACCAAGGGAGAAGTCAAAGCAAGGAAGATCATTTGGGACTCTATTGACAAACGCTTGGTGGCCTATGTTTTCGAGCTAAACACTTCCAAGGAAATCTACGATAGACTGGTGAGTTTATTTAAAGTTAATGATGCAAATCAAGTCTTGTTTCTTAGAAATAAGCTGAAGGAAATTAAGAAGGGAAAAGATGAAAGTATGCAAGCATATTTATTAAGGATCATCGAGATCAAGAACGATCTCCTATCTATTGAGGAAGTAATTCCTAACAGGGAAATGACACTCACAACTCTTGGAGGACTACCATCTGAATGGTATATATTCAGGACTACTCTTCTCAACAATAATGTAATTCCTGGATTTGAGGAATTAATGGCGAGATGCATTCAAGAAGAAACAAGGATGGAAGAACAAGAAATGCCCATACTTAAAGGTCATCTCGCTACATTTTCTTCTCATGCTAAAAGAAGAAACAATTTCGGGGCTAAATTCAAAGGAAAGGCTGGACCAAAGGGTGGAAGAAAAGGACGATGTTACAATTGCAATAAAACGGGTCACTATGCAAGGGAGTGCCCTAATAAAAGGGACTCACACCGGGATGATGATCAAAATCCCTCTCAAGGCAATCAAAGGAATGTCAGGGCAAATGGCAAAGGTAAAAGAAGTGTCGGAAATCAAGGAAGAGAACAACCATTCAAAAAGGCAAGAAATTCCAGGTATGAATCTAACACCGTTAACAATAAGCAAGATGAATATTATCTACCAGCAGCTCTATCTTCCTTTGCTCCCTCAGACTCGCTGGAAAATTGGCTTATTGATAGTGGTGCCTCAAGGCACTTCACTGGTTACAAAGAAGCTCTCTATAATCTGATAGAGAAGGAAACCAACCTAGAAATTTTTCTTGGAGATAATTCAAAATATCCTGTGAAAGGCGTAGGAAATGTCACTCTTCAATTGAATCAGGGTAATACAATCCACTTACAAGGTGTATTATCTATACTTGATCTCAAAAAGAACCTGGTGTCCATTTCGGCTATGGAAGACAAAGGCTACAAGGTGGCCTTTAGCGATGGCAAGGTACGTGTATGGACAAAGAATATTAAAGATGCTTGCACTCTTGGGTTTCGAGTTGATTCATTATATCAGGTCGGAGGAAGTCCGCTAGTTGTCATGTCTTGTGACACATCTCTTCAGTCCGAGCTATGGCATCGGAGGTTTGCTCACCTTCATTATAAAGCTCTACTCGATGTGAGACAAATGGTGACAGGGATGCCCGAATTCCGAGTATAGCAAGAAGGTGTATGTCCAGGATGTGCCGAAGGAAAGATCAAAAGGGACCATTCCCCTCAAGCCAAAGCAAGACCTCCGATATATTGCAGTTGTTTCACCCAGACATATCTAGTATGATGCCTGTGAACTCCTTGGGAGGATATTCATATTACCTCACTTTTACAGATGATTATTTTCGCAAGACTTGGATATACTTATTGAAAAAGAAGGATGAAGTGTTCTCTTGGTTTTGACACTGTTAGTGTCAGTCTTTCCAGCCTTCCTCCAGTGATCAAATATGATCTTACAAAGTGATTTTGAAGTGTCAAGGTCAAATTTTGTCATTTCAAAGAGTTTTCAAGCAAAATTTGGTCACTAGGCATTAGGTCTAGGGTTTGTTTTCACTCCTTTCAAAGTTGCCCGAATGTCACTCCATGTCATCATTCAGCTGAGTCTATCATCATTCATAGGGTTGTCATTATCATGTCAGTGTCTAATGAGTCATTTTACATCTTGTTCATGCTTCAGTTGCACCTAGGCAAGCTCATTTCCCTCTCCTAGGGTTTTGATGGCAATATCTCTTGGACGGTCAAATCATTAGCGAAACTTGTATCCTGATGTTCATACACCTTCCCCTATCCTTAAAGTACCTTATCAAATGCTTCCTATCACTGAGATCCCCCAAAATCCTCATTTTTGCACAAACCCTAGTTTCTAGCTACAACCTGGCAATTTTCTAGGTTGGGCCTGTGTTTTGCCCTTTTGGACCCCTTCCCCTCACTCAATCTCTGGGATTCCACTTTCCCCTGCTTCCTAACATCCCTCCCTACTTCCAAAAATTTCCCCAAGAATTTAGAAGCCCCCTATCCCCTTCATTTTGCTCCATTTCGACAAAATTCCTTGTTTCACACATCGGGATAAGTTTCACTCAAAAGCTGTTTCAGAGCAATCAAAGATGAATTTTGGGAAACTGAGAGAGGTTTTTGTCGACAACATGCCAAAGAAGAAAAACCTCCTTCACTTTTTGCACAAGTGTCATGGTTTGAGAGAAATGTCAAGAATGCCGTTGCCTCAGGAGAATCAAAGACACCTCTGAAGTGACCTTGGGAAAATCAAGTTTTCTCCTAGCTTGGTTGGCTAAATGATTGGATTGATAGGTAAAATGATAACTAGACACAAAGAGCTTTCCAATGAGCTATCATGAGCTCAATTTGGGGTTGAGGAAGGCATTCAAAAGTTGACTGCAACAGCACTCTTCCTTGAGGCAGCCTCATTTGGCACATTTTGACCAGTCTTGGGAGATTTGATTTTTGACAGGTCAAATCAACTCCAAATTGAAAAATTCTAGTTGGGTTGGAAAGTAGACTCAAAGACCTTTCCAACGAGCTATCCTGCGCCCGATTCCGACACCGGGAAGGCCTCCAAAAGCCTCCTGCAAAAACGTGACCCGTTGAGCCTGGCGCGCGACCCGTCAGGGGCGCGCGACCCATCAGGCTGCCTTTTCCAGTGCAAAATTTACACAGGTGCGACCCGTTGAGGGCGCGCGACCCGTTGGGCAGTGCGCGCGACCCATCAGGGTTTCCTCCATAGAAAATTGCCAGCAAGCTGCCAAATGACCCCAGAATTGTTCGAGCTTGCAGTTGAACCTGCTCCAGGAGTTGATACTGAAGGTATTGAAGTTGCAACAGAGTGTCTCGTGGATGTTTTCAAGCTTGGCACAAGGTCTGGAGATGAGCAATTGCAACCTCATTTATTGATTGACCTTTTCAAGTCATCTGGATTGGATTCATGTAGAGAGCAAGAGTCAACAAATCCCTACCATGCAGTATCTTCTCTCACAACTCCATCTGAAAACATTTCTCCAAGGCCTATCAATAATGAAGAAACACCTATATCTGTGGATGAAGCTGTTTCTGTGGAACCTAGAATGCAAGAAGCAGGAGGCAATTCTCAAGATGAATTATTTGAGCAATTTCGGGAAGGTTTGGAAAATGCTGGCTTCTTTGGAAACACACCTGTTGGTTCTCCTGATTATGTTGAACAATTGAACAAAGCTAAATGTGTACTCAAAGACACTATGAAGGAAATGGAAAAAACAGGAACCTCTTCTGGAGCAGAACATAAAGTCCTTGGTGAAGCATTCAAAATTCAAGGCAATGCAGCCATGTCTTCAAAACGATACTTCGAGGCTATTGATCTGTATACATTAGCTATATCACTGTCTGGGGATAATGCTGTATATTATTGTAACAGGGCAGCTGCTCATACCCAGGTTGGTAAATACACAGAAGCAATAGAAGACTGCAACAAATCTATTGAGATAGATGCACACTACAGCAAGGCATATAGCCGTTTAGGCCTTGTTTACTATGCACAAAGAAAATATCACGAGGCCATTCAGCAAAAGGAGGCTGAGAACCGCTTGTTGCAGCAGAAGTTAGAGATGGCACAATGGACGATCACATATTTAGAGCAGCACAACAAGCAGTTGGAGGATGAGCAAGTTCTTGACGAGTTGTGGAGGATTCGTGGAGACCGCATCTTGAATAGAAGAAGACCCGGTGATCTATTGCCTGCTGGGCGAGAGGCCATGCTTATCCAGCTCAATGCACACTTGGAGAGGTTGTTGGCTAAGGCCAACCAAGATAAGAAATTGTTGAGGAACATGAAGAACCATTACTGGGCAAGAATGCATGTGTGCAAGGCAAAGATGAAAATGTTTCAAAGGCGGTTGACCGAGGCACTGAAACGGAGAAAGAGGCCCAATCCCCTCCGTATCTTGGCTGAGGCTTCACTCAAGGATCAAGGCACTAAATAGCCTAGCCACAACACAAATCCCAAGAAATTTTGAGAATTTTGGGTGAATTTTGGCATTTTTTGGCAATTTGCAGGTTTTTCCCATTAACGGGTCTCACCCCCCGCGCGACCCTACATCAGGGCAACTCCTTTTGATCAAAATTCAGCATTTCCAGATTTGTCATGCAAAGTTACATAT
The DNA here is from genome assembly GCA_031772625.1 of Pinus tabuliformis. NCBI lineage: Eukaryota > Viridiplantae > Streptophyta > Pinopsida > Pinales > Pinaceae > Pinus > Pinus tabuliformis. Next base: position 709,447,542 of record CM062815.1, read on the forward strand.
GCCCATGGATGGACTTGAGATTTGGTGAAGTTTTGGGCCTCCAGAAAGTCAAAAAACTAGTAAAAATTGACTTTCTGCCACTTTTTTGAATTGCAGAAAGCAGTCTTGGGAGATTTAATTTTTGACAGGGCAAATGAACTCCAAATTCAGAAATTCCAGTTGGGTTGGAAAGTAGACTCATAGACCTTTCCAACAAGCCTACTTTTGCTCAATTTGGCCACCTGCAAGTGCCCCAAAGATGGCTCCAAAGGCGCGCAACCCGTCAGGCAGGGGCGCGCGACCTGTCAGGGAGTTTTGTCCAAAAATGCACTGTACAGCTCGGGAGAGCACAGTTTGACCCAGTTTGACTTTTTGGGATGAATTATGATACTCTTTGATGTAATTATTGTACTTTTTAGACACCTTTACTCTTATGTAACATTTCTAGAAGATTCATTCATGAAAAGGGTAAATATTAAATGAATGAATTGGTTTCCTAGCTTATAGAGGCAAGTTGTTTTGACTGCCTAGTTTGTAGTGCTTAGTTTAGAAGTGGTTGAAACAGCTCCTAGGATAGTGAGCTCGATCCATGGAGGCAGGGAAAGAGGTTAGATCATCTATATTATGTACTTTCTTGCTCATTTTCATGGTTGGACTCTTGAGGGAGAAGCTATCATTGTATTATTTCACTGTATCTCTGCAATTTTGGCTAAGGAAGACCAGGGTTTTGCAGTCCTCTTTGGGATTCTTGTGGACTCATGTGTTGATGGTGTGTTTCTCAATGTTCTTGTAAGTGTGTTATGTGAATCATTTCCTCTTTTTTACTTCTGCACATTAAACAAATGAAGTGTTAAAGTAAGAATTCATGCTTGCCATGCTCTGCTTTTAAATTTGTTTAATTTCAATGTTTTCTACTGTCTAAGGGGAATTCAAAGTTATTGTTTGCTCTCCTTGGCTCCTCACCTGTCATTCCTGACCGTCCACCTCAATCAAAGGCATCAATACAGTCTCCTACCTCGCCCCAAAGAACCCCCTGCAGAAACTGTGTCCAATCCCCGCACCCAAAATTGCCATCCCCTCAAATTGCCACCAAAAACCCTAAAAATCCCAAAACAACCTTTTTGATCAGTTTACTAGCCTAAAATCAGTGTTAACATATGGGTCATCTCATCCATTGAAGATTTTACCGAGATAGACCGGAGAGAGCCTTCTCCTGCCCCGTAGGGCTAGCTACGAGGCTAAATGGTTTGATGTTGCCTTGAGGTTTACCTTTCTCAGCCTGAGGTGAAATTTCAAGCGCTAACAGACACTTCAAAGCCTTGATCGAGAATCAAACCGAGAAGAAGATCAAGACCTTAAGGACTGATAATGGGACTGAATATGAATCCAATGAGTTTCATGACTTTTGCAATGAGGCTGGCATTAAGAGGGAGACTACTACACCATATACTCCTGAGCAGAGTGGTGTGGGGGAAAGGAAGAATTGTACAATTGTGGAAGGTGTCTGTGCTATGCTCCATGATCAAACACTTTCGAAGTTTCTATGGGCCGAAGCTGCATATACCACCGTATATGTACAAAATCTATGCCCTCATCAAGAATAGGGTTCCAAGACTCCCGAAGAAATGTTCACCGGTAAGAAACCTGGCGTGTCTCATTTTAGAATTTTTGGAAGCCTTGTATATTTTCATGTGCTGAAAGAGAAAATGAATAAATTGGGTGCATCTGGAAAGAAAGGAATCTTTGTGGGCTATAGCGAAAATACTAAGGGCTATAGAATCTATGTAGCTGGTCAAAGGGAAGTCGAGATTAGTCATGATGTCACCTTTGACGAAGATGTGGCTCTTAGCAAGGTAGACAATCTTCCTACTTTAAGGGGATCTAAAAAAGCTGACACCGGGGAACTGAAGGAAAAAGAAGATGAGACAATGCCTGCTGTGGAAGAACCTCTGGATCCTATTGATTCTCCTCTGCAAGAGTCTTCCTCTTCTAGGAAGAGTCCTTCATGGCTTAGGGGGACACTTGATGATGCTGAAGGACACATTGCACCCCGAGGAACCTTCAGTGAAAGTAAGAAGCCAAACAGGTATCAGGGATACCTGACCATCATGAGCACGATCATCCAAGATGAGCCTTCATCTGACATCATTCACAGATGCCATCAAGCATCAAGTATGGAAGGATGCTATGACTGAGGAATATGAGTCCATTATGAAAAAAAATGTCTGGGATGTGGCCCCCAGACCCCAGGACAAAGCCGTTGTCACTTCAAAATGGCTTTACAAGATAAAGCATGCAGTTGATGGAAGTGCGGAAAAGTATAAGGCTCGTTTTGTTGCTCGTGGCTTCTCCCAGAAGGAGTGTATAGACTATGACAAGATATTTGCACATGTTGCTCGATATACCACCATTCGCTCAATCATAGCCCTTGTTGCTTCGCAAGGATGGAACCTACATCAGATGGATGTCAAGATTGCGTTCTTACATGGTTCGATCAAAGAGGAGGTCTATGTGGAGCAACCCGAAGGATTTGAGATTTATGATTGAGAATCTCATGTGTGGAGGTTGAAGAAGGCCCTCTATGGGCTAAAGCAAGCACCCCGAGCATGGTATGAGAAAATCGATAGCTACTTGATGAAGCTGGGATTCACTAGAAGTGAAGCCGACCCTAAACTTTACTTTAAGGTTATAGATGACAAGCCTCTCATACTGGTGCTTTTTGTTGACGACCTCTTTCTAACAGGTGCAGACCCTCTCATTCACGAATGTAAAAGGGAACTGGCTTTTGAGTTCGAGATGAAAGACCTTGGACTCATGCACTATTTCCTAGGACTAGAAGTCTGGTAGAAACCAGGGGAGATTTTCCTATCTCAAGGAAAATATGTGGCGAATATATTGGAAAGATTCGACATGGTGGACTGCAAGCTTGTAACTACCTCGATGGAGTTTGACTTCAAGAAGTTAAGCGGTAGTGCCTGTTTTACGAAATGCAACCGAGTATCATGAACTCGTCGGAGCATTAATGTTCTTGTTGAACTCCCGTCTGGATATATGCTTTGCAGTCAACACTTTGAGTCAACATATGGCTGAGCCTCACCACTCACATTGGATTGGTGCTAAGAATTTGCTGAGATATCTTCGTGGCACAATTACTTATGGGTTGAGATACACTATTGGAGATGTGAGACTACTTGCGTATACTGATGTTGATTGGGCAGGCAGTGTGGTGGACCGAAAGAGCACTTTTGGATGCTGTTTCTCTTTGGGATCTGCCTCGATATCCTGGATGAGCAGGAAGCAGAAGTTGGTGGCTTTGAGCACTGCCGAGGCAGAGTACATTGCTGCTAGCATGGCCTCCTGTGAGGCAGTCTGGTTGTGAAAGCTCTTCAGTGAGTTGTTTGGATTTACATTGGATACCACTGTGATTCTATGTGACAACTAAAGTGGGATCCGTTTATCAGAAAATCTTGTATTTCATGATTGCTCCAAGCATATCGATATCAGGTACCACTATATTCGAGATATGGTGCAACGAGGAGCAATAAGGCTCCAACATATTGGTACAGATGAACAGGTCGCCACAATTCTGACAAAGCCCCTAGGAAAGGTCAAATTCTTGACTTTCCGAGAACGACTTGGTGTCATTCAGAGACCCTCTTATGAGGGTTGAGTATGATGTATTGATCTCTGGGAGCTCCAGGGGGGCGAGGGCTACTTCTTGGAGCAACATGTGACCATAGGGTGACTCACCATTCCCTGGTGGTGCACTATGTACAGGGTAAAGGTTCAACCTTCCCTTGTGACACCTCGTGGTGACTGTGGCACAGGATGATTAGTTCTCCTGTGGGCTAGGATGATTCGTTCTCTGTGGCGACTGTGGAACAGGATGATTAGTTCTCCTGTAGGCCAAGATGATTAGTTCTTCGTGGCATCCACTAGACAGGATGATTTGTTCTCCTGTGGACAGGATGATTAGTTCTCCTGTCGAGGCATCCTACCCAGGCAGTTTGGGACTCATGGGAAGTACCTCTCATTTGATCAATGAGAAGGAAAATGAGGATAGGGACCATAGTAGTTCTATCGATGGATGCATCGTTGTATCTACCGTACTCCCTATGCTAGGATGACCTCCATTGGTCTGGGATTAGTGAGAGTGGTACACACTCTGAGACTGACTTCGGCTCAATGGAGGATGTTATGATACATCCTCGATCATTTCTTCTTCTTCAAAGTTCAAGCAAAGCAGAGCAGAGCAAAGCAGAGTGGGGTCAAGTTGTACAGGACAGTGCATTTGATGGATGGATAGCGGGGACGGTTTGACAAATTTGAGATGAAGTTCTCCCTAGTTGAGAGGGAGTGTTAAAATTGGCAACTAGGGCCAAACTCCATGTGGTTCACCTTATTTATGGCTGCTGATATTTTTCCTAGATTCCTCTTGTCGAGAGGTGTAGGATTGATCTAAAGATCATCCGATTCTGATAAGTATTTATGGAGATATGAATTTATTTTGACTATGGGAAAATTGTCAAGGTCGGCCAGTAAACTTATGTAGGCTCAGAAGCCCAGTAGTCATGTCTATTCAACCTCAACATTTTGCATATAAATACAAGGAGCATTCTCCTCATTTGGACACTTCACTCACACACATCTCTCTCTCTCCTGCGCAGAAAAGAGTCTCTTTCTCCCTCACACGTGTGGCTGATAGGAAGACGTCCTAGGGAAAAGAAGACGTAGAAAAGGACAACAAGACATCTTTGACCAGCGTTGACCTTCCAGAAGTGCGGATTGGGTGTGGTTGCCTTTGCTAGGCAGACCACAATTTTTGGCACGAAAATTGAGGTGATCTGACCTCTGGTTTGACCGGTATTGACTGCTCTAGTTTAGGGCTGCAGTTGACTTCAAAAATCTGCAAATTCACTGATCTTTTGGGGCTATTCATGGGCTGTTTCTTTAGGCTGTTTGAGGACAAGTTGACCAGAAATTGACCAAGTATTTTAGAGGTCAATTTCAGCTAGTTTGACCAACTTTGACTTTGCTAATCTAGGGTTTGCTGTTGCTGATCCAAAATTATAGAATTCAGATTTTGTATTATTTCTCTCTGCTGAACTATTGAAGATAAAAGAAGATTTGATCAAAGGGTTTCCCCGAATTGGGGTTTGTCCCTGGCTAGCTGCCACATCTTGTGTCTCTTGTCTTGGCTTGTTTTCGGTTGATCATTTAATGTTGTATCTGAACTTTACTTAATGTATATGTGATTGCTAATCTGTGGCTAATAAGAAGAAAAAATAAGTAAATTGTTCTAAGCATAGAACATACCATAATTTAACAGGGCAGAGTAGTAAATTTCTGGAGGAGTCTTCAGTTCCAGAAGAGTTAGAAGAGAAGGCCGAAAATATTCCCTAGGAGGTAGCACAGGGACTGCACAATGCCTCAAGATAGGCAACTCGATTCAGCAAGGATGGTCGATTAAGCTTCCTGAGGTCGAAAAATATCCAAGCAGTGTTTTAAGATTCGGTCGGCTCGGAATTGATTCGGCTGAGTTGGTCCGAGTCAAGGCCTCACCGGGTTGACTCGACCAGTGAACCGGTTTGGCCGGTCAGGGTATTGTCTAACCGTTCGAGTTGTCTAACAACTTGGCCGGCTAGGTAATAACCCAATCGGCTCGGCCGAGTCTGAGCCTACTCGGCCGAGTTGGATGACGCATCCTGTGAATTAGAAAACAACAATTTTTTTAATTTTTTTTTGCTTTTGGGTGATCCCAAGGTTTTCATGATGATACTTTAATGGCTTTTTGTCCCTAAATAAGTTTATCTTGCTTGATCTTGAGAGGTGTGTTTAGGTGGTATCACATATGTAGTAGAGATTCCTTAAGGGATAGCTTCATTCTTCTTCAAAACCTTCCAATAAGTTCTTTGCTCCTTTCTTAAAGCAAACTTAACTTTGTGGCCCCAACCTTGGCCTTCAAAAGATGAGCATCGAGCCTTGAGTTGATTCCATGTGATGCTACACCCCTTGATGAGCCTCCAAATGCTAAAACACTAAACTTAAAAGCTTGGACGTTGGACTATTTGATGATATGCCCAAATGGACTGAAGATGCCCCTTGGCTGGCCTTGACCCTATTTTGGTGGATGGTGCCTTCTTCCAAAGCACAGATGCGGATGGTTATCATTGAGATGACTTATGAGGGCTAGCACATCCCTCTTTGATGCCAATGCTTACCCTTGGGGGTGCCATGTCACTCACATGCTTGAAAAGGGTGACATAGGGTCTCTCCTAGATGACATCATGGTGGAGGATGCACCTTTTGAAGATGTATAGATGCACTTTGGGACTTTCTTGGAGTGAGGAACACTCTTGGACCCTTGTATTATTTCCTTGATGACTTATAATCTATTTTGGAGGATAACGCCATTTCTAGCCTCCTTGGTTATGTGTCTTTGTTTTGATCTCTATATCATCATCATGTATGTATTGGACAATGCACTGGGTTCCATTTTGATATAATGGATATATTCATGAGCCTACTTTGATCATATGTTGTCTTCTATCTATATTCTAATGCTGTGTGTTTGGAAACATGAATTAAAATCTTTAAAATTATGTTTTTTTTATAAAAAAATAAATATTTAATGCATTTTTGACAACGACTGAGTCATTGAAATCGAGCCGACTGAGTCGATACTGAGTTGGAGTCGGAGTCGGAGTTGACCCTCAGCCGAGTTAGAGTCGGAGTTGGAGTTTTAAAACATTGTTTCCAAGAGGTCGGAGGAATCTCTTCTATTGGCAACAACAGGGTAAACGTCACATCATAGACAGTTTCTGGGCAATACGAGTGGGGCCTATGCAAAAGCAGCACAAAACCCTGACGTAGGGGGTTCCAGAGGTAGTTCTGAGGCTCTGTTTGTTGCGGGATTGCTTGAGGAGGAGGGTAAATTCCCTCAGATATTTTTACCAGTATATTTTCTCGGATAGAAACGCTAGTTTGGTGTCATTTTATTGTACTCAAAGTTTCTATTGCTGCAAAAATTATAATCCCTCATCTGTTGCACTAGTTTTTCCACATTAGGTTTTCCGGGGACAATTGTCCAAAAATAATGGTGTCACAATTCTTGTGTGTGCTAGAATCTTTCAATTTCTAGTATTTTACTTTCCGCAGTATTTTTATGGTGAAAATTGCAGTTGTGATTTTATTCATTGTTTGTCGTAGCAAATAAACTACATAATTAAATTTACAGTTAGAAGAATAATTTCTTGTTGTTGCAATAGATAAAATATTCACAGTATTGGGTTAGAATATTGTTGTAGGTTGCAGTATGTAGAGCTTGTTGTGGTTTCCTAAAGTTTGTGGCAAAGTTGTGTCATAACAAAGGTCATGTTTATGTATGCCTGTTGTGCATTGTAAAGATAAGCAAAGAACCACATATAGTTTCCTAAGTCATCTATGTACTGGTACTGGTTGTGAGTTAGAATCATATAAAAACAACTTGATATACTTGCCATCATTGAGCTAAAACATGGATCAAATCTTTATAAACTCGCTTAATAAACTAGTAGCAACAATCAACTAAACCCTTTCCAAGGAGACACTTTCTATGCTACAACAAGAGTAGCCACACAATGAACATGAGATGTGATACAAACTTATACACTTGGAACAAATTTGAGATGCATGGGGGTTACAACAAAAGCCCTTCTCAAACTATACTTCACTCCTCTCCAAGGTGCATCAATCAGATGGGAAGAACTTGATTTGGGCTTTGAAACCAACCATGCTTGCTCTCATACAACACAAATTTTTGGAGCATCGTTGTGTAGAGGGTCAAACTTCTAGTTGCTTCTTGTTTCAGTAGTATCATGATGCTGACGACACCTATACCTCCTTACAGTGATGATATAATGAGTAGAGTCTTCAGATTGATAGTGGAGACTTTTTAGGATTTGGATAACAGTGAGGATCCTACCTTTGGAAAGAAGCTTGAGATTCTAGAAGTCATGGCCTTGGTTAGATATTATGACCTCATGTTTGAGCTGGAGAGTGACGACTTGATCTTGCAGATGTTCCAATGCTTCTTTTGCGTTAGGAAACATCATCCTGACACAAAGGATGAAGAAGGGCAAGAAGCAAGTAGCAACTTCAACAGATGCAGATGAGGTCTCCAGCAAGATGCACCAACAATTCATATTGATAGCATGCCTATGTAGCTCAACTTCATAGGGTGTCTTGTATATAGATAGTGGAGCGTCATTTCATATGACAGGAGTTAGTGAGGACTTCTCTAGCTATAAGGAGGACATCAAATTCCAGATCCAGATGTGGGACAAGTCTAAGTGCAACCTAGATGCTAGAGGGACTGTTCTATTTCAAAGGGAGAATGGCAAGGTAATTCCTATTCATGATATGTTGCATGCACTAGGCTTGGGGATGAAATTGATCTTTGTATCAGTCCTTGAGGACAAAGGATACAATGTTGTCTTTGGAGGGGCACAAGTGCTATTGAATCACAAGGTTTGGAGGTCACTTATAGCATTTGGGGTGAGTAGTGGCAGATTGCATAAGTTGCAGATGGACACTCCTAAGGCACTAGTTAGCAACAACAATCCGAGAGGTCATGGGGACACATGGCATAGGAGGACGAGCCATATTCATCATGGAGTACATAGACTACCTCATGAGACAGTGACAAGTATTCTAGAGGTAAGCACAGAGCACGACGATGTGTGTAGAGGATGTGTGTTGGGGAAGTTTGCGAAAGCAAATTTTCCAAGGAGTGACAACATATCATAGGGGATACTTAACTTAGTGCATTTAGATATATGTTGGATGATGTTGACAAAATCTCTCCCGGGGTATGGGTACTTTGCTACTTTTATCAATGGTTTCTCCAGGAAGGCTTAGATTTATTTATTGAAGACTAAGGATGAGGTCTTCGGTCGCTTTCAGGAGTTAAGACTTTAGTGGAGAATGTAGTAGGTACAAAGATCCAGTCTCTTTGGTTGGACAACAGAGGTGAATATACCAGCAAGGAGTTCCAGGTGTTCTGTACCAGGGCAGGAATTAGTAGAGAGTGGACCGCAATAGAATGGGTTGCTTAGAGGAAGAACCGGTCTATTTCGGAGGTAGTGAGAGCTATGCCGTATGACCAGGATCTCCCATGCTATTTATGGGCTAAGGCATGTAGTATGACAATTTATATTCAGAACAGGGACCCACATAGGGCACTTGGCAAGATGACATCTGAGGAGGCATTTACTGGGAAGAAGCCAGATGTCAGTCATTTTAGGATATTTGGAAGCCTAGTGTATTGTCACATTCCAAGGGAGACACGTTTGAAGTTGGATCAAACTGCAGAGTGAGGTTACTTCGTTGGGTACAGGGAAACCTCTAACTCATATAGGATCTTCATCCTAAGAGCCAGGAGGATTATAGTCGGGCGGGATGTCAAGTTCATGGAGGACAAGGCGTATAGGAGGTCCAGAGAATTGCTAGTAGCTGAAGATCAAAGTGAGCAACCAACACAAACTCCTAGAGTTGAACATAAGGATTAGGGACAACAACAAAGCATGAGTATAGTGACTAGTACGAGCACAAGTTCAAGTGCGAGTGCTCTTTAGGCTTTCCAAAGTATGGAGCATTAGATGTAACATATTAGAGAGATGCATCAGGAGGATATGGAGGTGGATATTACTAACTCCACTGTTGGCAGGAGGAACTGTGAGGTTTAGCAGACACTTAGGTGTTTGTGGGGACCTCTAGGATGGGCAAGAGAGAGTGGAGACAACTAGAGAGGTACACTGGCTATATGGCATTGGTCATTCAGTTGGTAGATAGTGAGCCTTCCAGCTCTCAGGAGTCCACACAACAATAGGTGTAGCGGGATGCGATGGTTGAGGAATATTCCTCAATCATGCAAAACAATGTGTAGGAGGTTGTACCGGGATAGATAGATAGGTCAGTGGTTTGATCACATTGGATCTATAAGATCAAGCATAGTGTAGATGGCAGCATCAAGAAATACAAAGCTAGGTTTGTGGCTAAGGGGTTCGCTTAGAAGGAGGGAATGGATTATGAGGAGACATTTGCTTCTGTGGCCAGGTACACTTCTATGCGAGCCATGATCTCTTTAGCAAACACAAATGGGATGGCAGATCCATCAAATGGATGTCAAGACGATGTTCCTGAATTTTGAATTGGAGGAGGAGGTGTACATTTAACAAGCAAAGGGCTTTGAGGCACACAATAAAGAGATCCACATATGTAGGTTGAAGAGAGCTTTGTACAGGCTCAAGTAGGCTCCCAGGGCGTGGTATGAGCGCATTGATAGATACTTTCAATGCATGGGCTTTGTGAAAAGAGGCGGATTTGAACCTCTACTACTTAGTGGTTGGAGGTGATGTTCTCATTCCTGTCGTATATGTGGATGACTTGTTCTTGACAGGTTCACTGGGGCTCATCGAGGAGTGTAAGAGGGATCTTGCAGCTGAGTTCAAGATGAAGGATTTGGGGCTCATGCACTATTTTCTAGGCATGGAGGTGTGGCAGATAAATGGTGAGATTTTCCTTGGTCAAGGGAAAGACTGCATCGAGATGTTAAGGAGATTTGGGATGGAGGATTGCAGAGCCATGCCTATTCCCATGATCATTAATTGGAGGAAGATAGATGCATCTAGGGAGAAGGATGTAGACCCCACCTTGTACATGTAATTGATAGGCTCTCTCATGTATCTGGTCAACACTAGGTTAGACATATCCTATGCAGTAAACTCTCTTAGTCAATGCATGGTTGAACCAAAGGGAGTGCATTGGGTGACAACAAAACATGTGTTGAGTTATTTGTGCAACACTATCGAGTATGGTATCAGGTATGCTCGAGGTGATGGTATCAGGCTGGTTGGCTATACTGATGCAGACTGGGTAGGTAACACAGTGGATTGAAAAAGAACTTCAGGGTGCAGCTTCAACATGGGATTAGGAGTTGTTTCTTGGTACAACAGGAAGTAGAAGTTTGTGGCACTAAGTTCTATAGAGGAAGAGTACATAATAGTGAGCATGGCTATGTGCGAGGCCGTATGGCTTTAGAAGCAGCTAGTAGCCTTGTTTGGTTAGAGGGTTGAGACAATAGTGATACATCGCGACAAATAGAGTTGCATCAGTTTTTTAGAGAATTCGGTGTTTCATGATAGGTCCAAGCATACAGACATCAAACACCACTTCATCAGAGACTGTCTGCGGTGTAGGATTGGCCAGATACAATATAAACCTATATATGAGCAAGTAGCAAATATACTGACAAAGGCCTTGGGGAAGGCGAGATTCATCTTCTTCATGTTGATTTGGGGTAGATTGGTTGTGCTCTAGCCATGAAAATTGGTGGAGAGGCTAAAGCACATCAGATCTCCATGACCCATAAATGGTTTGGGCAGAATCTAACCGGCTTGGGAGATATTAAAATAATTAATATTTTTAATGTAGTTCCTAAGTCTAAATTTAGGAAAAATAAAATATTAATGGGTCTTAATATAAAACTGGGTTAGAAGGGTCCAAAAGTCATGGATCAAGCCAAATCTAATCTTAGCCGTTGATTAGAGATTTAATCTCGACTGTTGATGGATCAACGAGAAAAGTATAAGAGGAGGCTTGAGGGTCAGTTGGAGAACACACAGAGAGAGATCAAGAACTCAATTTTCTGGGGCAGGGTTTGCCGAGGAAATTGAGTGAAGTGATCTGAGTTGCAGCTGAGGGGCAGTGATTACATAACAAAGAGGCAGAGTTAGTACCAGAAGCATCAGCGCAAAAGCCGGGAGAGGGTTGATGCAGAGCCAACTAGAGGACACACAGAGGGAGCCAGAGGCCATGCAGAGGCATCCAGAGGCCACAGAAAGGCAACTAGGAGTTGCGCAGAGCCTAAGGAGGGCCAGCGTGTGAGACGCAAAGGCTCTAGAGGCTGACACAAAGCCCCGGGAGGTTGACGTTGGGCCAGATAGGCTGATGCTGGGCCAGAGAGGCTGACGCAAACCCTAGAGGCAGCGCTGGGAGATTTCGTGGGATAGATTGGAGCTGGAGAGCTAGATAGGGTGATGTAGAGCAACAAAAGCTGTATTGTTGCTGTGGGATCATTCATCCGGTCATTTAGCCAGAATATTTGTCTCCGACTGAGAGGTACTACTGTCGAGGGCATTCTCTGTTGGGTGAGGCATTTCTGGCACCTTGGTTGTATTATGAAACTGCATAATAATAAAACCCTCTAAATAGCTGCAACAGTTTTCCCACATTGGGTTTTTGCGGGGACATTAGTCCAAAAACAACAGTGTCACTTGTCAGCTTGTTTCTTTTAGTTTATGATTTGTATGTGTTGATACTGTACTTGTATTTATTTTCAGTGTTTACATTGTAAATAACTTGTTAAGTAATTGAACAAGTAGGAAGAAATAAATCAGATAGTACAAAAAGAATCTCTAACGGGTTAAACTTAGAAATTCCAACATGGTATCAGAGTGAGGTTGCAGATCACAGGATAACTGAAGGCATCAGTCGAGCAGAGCAGCAGCAATAGAAACAACCATCCCGAGTGATAGAAGTTGTTCTTAGTAGTAAGTAGCAAGGAAGGGGTGACACAGAGAGCTTGTGTCATCAGTTCGAGCCAGGAGAAGGATTAGCATTGAGACAGAGAGGAGAAACCTTGACCTATGCAGTGCTCGGTTAGCCAAGGCCAAAACCTCTCACCTCTTGAGAGGAAAACCCGATCATAATTCTTCTTCTAGATCTTCAATTGATGAGTACCAAGACCATGACAAAGACCCTTGACTCAAGTATCCTTCCAAGAACCTTGTCGCTAACCTTGATGCTCTGCCTCTTCCCTTCCTCGACTTTCTTCTAGATCTTGAACTGTGCTCCTTGGCTTCTAGAGAAACTCGGTCTCTATCCTTCACACTGCTTCTTCTCGACTTCCTCTAGAGAATCTCGGTCTCTAGACTTCACACTACTCTTCTTGGCTATCTCTAGAGAATCTCGGTCTCTAGATCAAAAACCCTAGTCTCTATACTGCTTCTCTTTGGCCTCCTTCGATGTAGAAATAAGTTCTCATTCGATCTTCTCTTGATGCCTTCTGTCCTTCTTCTTTTGTACCCAAAACAAGTACCCCAAAATAATACTTCCTTCGATGACCCTAGAAGAAACCTTCCTTCGCTATACCTAGAAGAATCTCTCCTTCGTTATACCCAAAAGAATCCTTTCTTTGTTATCCAGAAGAAACCTCCTTTGCTATACCTACTTCGTGCTTCTGCTGCTGGGCTCTACTTCACACTTCTTCTTGATCTAATGTTAGTTGAGTTGTATGCCTCTAAGTGAGGCTGATTGAGGCTACTTATACACATCAACTCATGACCCTTAGGCTGACATGATGACAAGTAGTGAGGCCGACTTCTTCGAGCAAGTTCTTCCATCGTTGTAGGCCGACTTGAAGAGGATAAGTGTCAAGGTCTTGGAGGATATTTTACATAGAAAAGTTTGACCTTTTACACTATGTACCATGACTTCATTACATGACAACGACTCTACTATTTTATGATTAGATGATAAATAATTCCTAAAGACTCTCAATGGGAGTCTTGACTCAAAAATAAAATCTCTTGCTCATGAAACCCATGAAGCAAGCGATACAATAATATTGTTTTTTCTTCTTTACATCTCATTACATAAAATCATAATTACATGTCATTATGAAGACCAAACCTAGTTACACTTGTCAACAATATAGAATGAAGAAAATCAAAGGATGAGGATGTGGCATCCTTTCTCATGAGAGTCTCTTAACTAAAAGACCATCTACAAGGACTTGGGGAACCAATTATTGATTCTAAAGTAACCATTTGTGTACTAAAAGCATTGCCATCAGAATAGAGCAGCTTTGCAACAAGCATCTACTCCAAGAAGGATTCAACTCCCTTTGATGAGTTGTGGGTTCAGTGCATATTGGAAGAGTCAAGGATCAAAGTAAAAGATGATATTGGATCAGATAAGCAATCTCAAGCCTTTCTAGCTTGAGTTAAGAAGCTAAAGAAGGGAAAGTTTGGTAAGTATGAAGAAAGACATGTCCAAGGTTCAATGCTTCAAGTGCAATGAGTTTGGACACTTTAAAAAGCACTGTCCAAACCAACAAACAATAAGAGAAAGGGAAGGAGTGAAGCTCATGTAGCCGAAGTAGTGGGAGAACCTGAGAAGAAGGCAAAGAAGGAAGAAGTGAAGGATCTTTACTACTAAAGAAGGTTCACTGATTGTCAAGTTCTTTGTGAAGATTAATCTTTCTTTTAGGATAGTGTGTTTTGCATCATAGAAAGAAAGCATATGATAGTGACATATTTTGAAATTTACATGATTGAGTTGCTTTATAGAAATCATCTAGATATATATATATAGATCATTTTGCATAATGTTCATCCAAGGATTATCTAACATCATATTAGAAGTTATCATATTTCCTAATTGGATCATCATGATCCTAGAAGGACCTTCATTATAAAAGGTCCTTGGGAAAGGCATCATGACAAGGAAAGTAGACATTCCATGTAATGTGGAATCAATACTATTGAAGGGATGAAGGAATGCAATGGGTCAGGTTGCAGGGTCATATAGCTAGGTGATTGGATGAAAGCATAGGAATGCATGTTGAAAATAAACTTTGGATAAGATTCATATGTACAATAATCTTATGGAAGAAAGTTGGTTATAAAATTATGCTCGAGTACTTGAGTACCTATGGTGCTGGAGAAATAATAGAATTGGACTTGCATAGGGATGTATAAAAGATTAAGACTTTCTCTAGAATATGTAAGATAATGATTAACATCCAGTATAGTCTCTGGAAGAATAGTTGTAACTTGGTAGTCAAATTCGATCCTTGGGCACTCTAATGCATGAAGGAAGATTGATATGGATATGGACCATGAGGATGTTGATGGAATGAGAAGGTCATCATAATGAGGTAAGTCTAATTTTCATTATTGTTGGTTATTTGGTTAACATATTATTTTGCTACCTGGTAGAATGTTGCAGGGATACATGATGACAGTTGAGGCAAATTCAATTATATGGATGAAAATGTATGAGGATTATTGAGGGAAGCTCAATATTTGGTACCTGGCAACTGTGAAGTCAAGATGTGGACATCTTGTAATTAAAAGGTAGCAGTGCAAGAAGATAATCTAATGGTCAAAAGAAGATCACTTTCAAGAAGCAACTATGAACAACTTGAAGTTTGGAAAGGCTCAATGTAACACCTTCGTATCGAAAAAGAAAGTGATGAGTAAGAAGATTGGCCTGGAACTTGTCATAAGATTGAAGAGAGAAGGTGGCTCCATGATACCTTGAAAGAAAGAAAGCTCGATGATGTAGAGGAAGGAGGTAGCCAGACAGCTATGAAGAACTAGTAGCTGATACTCTTATAAAGATAAGTTGTAAGGCTTGTGATGATGACTTCCCAAAGAGAAAGGAAGTCTAGATTTCCTTCGATTTTGAGAGGGAGTAAAGGAGTCTCCTTGTATAGGAGCAAGGTTCTATTCTCAAGATTAAAGGAGAATAGGGATGTCCTCTCTAGTTGAGAGGGAGTGATGTTGGACATCACATATGCATTCCCTTCTTCAAGTGATAAAGAGAGAATGGCGGAGGATTGGGTAAGCATCTGTGGTTTCCTTGATGATAAAACATCCAAAAAGGAAAGGTACTGGCAATCTTTGAGGATGTGACAGGCATCCAAGAGAAGAGTGGTCAAAGATGACCGAGATTGTTTTGTTGATTTGGGGTAGCATCGAATGTGCTCTAGCCACAAAAATTGGTGGAGAGGCTAAGGCACATGAGATCTCCAATACCTAGAAAGGGTTTGGGCAGATTCTAAACAGTTTGGGAGATATTAAAATAATTAATATTTTAATGGAGCCCCTAAGTCTAAATTTAGGGAAAATAAAATATTAATGTGAATTAATATAAAACTGTGTTAGAATGGTCCAAAAGTCATGGATCAAGCCAGATCTAATCTTAGCCGTTGATTAGGGACTTAATCTCGGCTGTTGATTTGTCAACGAGAAAAGTATAAGAGGAGGCTTGAGGGTCACTTGGAGAATACACCAAGAGATCAAGATTTCGACTTTCTGGGGTTGGGTTTGCTGAGAATGTTGAGAGAGTGATCAGAGTTGCAGCTGAGGGGCAGTGAATACAAAAGCATAGAGACAGAGAACATCGGGAGGATCAATGCAGTAGCCAAGAGTGAGGGACACAAAACTAGCCAAGGGTTCACGCAGAGCCAGCCAGGGCTCACGTAGAGGCTGCTAGGAGCTGCACAGTGCCTCAGAGGGCCAACATGAGTGACGCAAAGGGCCAGAGGACTGACGCAGTGCCTCCAGAGGTTGACGCAGGTCAAGCCAGAGTGATGCTGGGCCAGAGAGAGCTGACACAGTCCCTAGAGGTTGACGTTGGGGTTTCGTGGGGCAGATTGGAGCTGTGGAGTTGCCAGAGTGTTTATCTGGGGTTTCAGCCGAAATATCTGCTTCCAAGTAGAGGGGTACTACTGCCAAGATTTTTCTTTGTTGGGTGAGCCGGATTTGGCACCCAGATTGTATTTTGAAACTTCTTAATAAATCAAACTCTCAGATAGTTGCACTGGTTTTCCCGCATTGGGTTTTTTTGGGGACATTAGTCCAAAAACAACGATGTCACTTGTGTGCTTGTTTTTGTTTCCTTTAGTTGATGATATATAATGTGTTGAGCATGTACTTGTATTTATTTCCATTATTTACATGGTAAATAACTTGATAATTAACAGAATAAGTAGGTAGGAATAAATCAGTAAAGTACATGAAGGGTTTCTAATGGATAGACTTAGAAATTCCAACATGGTATCAGAGCGTGGTTGTAGATCACAGGAGAACTGAGGACATCAACCAAGCAGAGCAGCAACAGCAGAAAACAACTGTCCCAAGTGAGAAAAGCTATTCCTAGTAGAGAAGCAGCAAGGAAGGGGTGATGCAGTGCCTGTGTCATCAAGTTCGAGCCAAGAAGAGGCAGCGCAAAGGCTGAGGGAGGCAAAGACAAGCTCACGCAGAGGCTAGGAGGGCTGATGCAGTTGGCTGAGGAAGCTGATTTGCCAATGCCGGGATTGCGTAGAGCCTAGGAGCTCTAACCTTCAGTTTGCTAGAGTTTAGGAGGCTGTGGGTAAGTTGTAAAGTGGAGCTGGTGGGGTACTGTAGTCAGAACAATACCTAACAGGGTAAGGCCAAGGAGGAGGGAGTTACTACCGAGGATTTCTAGCCGAGAAATCTGGAGTGGTGCAACTGCACTAACGATCGGAGTGGGGGCATCTTGACATTAAAAGGGTTTCTAGGAGGAAAATCGAGGCTCAGAGGGAATCACACAAAGAAATTCCAGGAGGGAAGTAGAGGAGCAATGCGATGGCAGTGAACGGGGTAAGAGACCAAGACAGACTAGATGGAGCATCAAACTTTGTAGTCTGGAAGGCCAGAATCCTATCTGTTCTAGAGAGGAATCGTGTCAAGCACTTCGCCTTGAGGATGATAGTTATCCCAGTTGACCCAGCTAATAACGACAAGTATGAGCAGTTAATGGCGAGGGCCAAGAGCATCATTCTTGACGGGGTCAAGGACCATGTAGTACCACATATTTCCGAAAAGGACACAGCAAATGAGATGTGGGAGGCCCTAAAGAAATTGTACCAACATACTTCTGTGCAGAAAAGGATGTTACTAGAAAATCAGTTGCGATCATACCAGATGCAGAAGGGAGAACAGATCGACCCCTTCCTCGGTCGATTGAAGGAGATCCGGGATCAACTGACTTCCATAGGGGCCACGCCGGATCAAGAATTGATGGTGAGAACAGTCGTGAACGCAGTCTCAGAAGACTGGGAGGTGTTTGTCAAGACTCTAGAGCATACTAGGCAGGGCGACCCTTCCAGATTGGGAGGAAATGTGTGCTGCTCTTCGCCAAGAAGAGATCAGAGGGCTGAGCAAGGTGGGAAGCAACAACAAGGGGATCAAAATCAAGAAGGAGGAGGATGTGGATGCTGCCCTAGCATTTGAGGGAAAGCAGGAGAAACAAAAGAAGAAGGGCCTCTCCAAGGTCAAACGCTTCCACTGTGGGGCGTTGGGTCATTATGTGACCCAGTGTCCAAGGAAGAAGAGTAAGGGAGAGGCCTCCGAGTCCAAGGCTG
This sequence comes from Pinus tabuliformis, assembly GCA_031772625.1. NCBI lineage: Eukaryota > Viridiplantae > Streptophyta > Pinopsida > Pinales > Pinaceae > Pinus > Pinus tabuliformis. The sequence goes on from CM062815.1 coordinate 709,465,738, forward strand.
CGCCAACAAGGGGAGAGAAGGAAGTGGAGACAGATGATGACTGTGCCATGAGTGCACACACACCACTTGAGCAGAAGTGGGGAGACATCGAACTGTAGTCAGACGGATTACAGGCGATGAGGGGCAGGATCCTTGAGGTACCCAGCCTCTTGGATTAGACTTTGCTACGGGAGCCTTGAAGAGGAGTAGCAGTACTGGTGGATGTCAGTAAAGATGGATGCGGATGGAGCGACAGACGGAGTGCAGGATTCCTAGGACAGCGTGAGGTAGCCCTGCGAGAAGCACGAGAGTGTTGCACTAGTGCAAGATGGCACAGAGAGGTGTGCAACGGTGCGAGATGCATGGAGTTGATGAAGCAGTGCAAAGGTCAGAGAGGGAGCACTTGTTAGCGATAGAGGGAGTTTTAGCATCGAGGGCGTCTCTAGCCTGATAGAGATGTCAAAGTTGGGAGATCAATTACTTACTTCTCAATAATGGGTTGCAGTGCAACAGTTAGCAGTGACAGTGCTATGGGCAGCACGATGCAACCGAATGAAAGGGAGTTGCAGTATAGATGCAACAGTGGCAGTGGTAGGGCCATGGGTAACAGTACAGGATGCAACAATGCAGATTATGGGCAACAGGCGTAGTATCAGCACAGGGACTGTAATATCCCTTTACCAGGAATATTCCTCAAACACAAGCAAGCTCCAACCAAAGATGGACTGGGAGGGCATTTACTAGATATGTCACCTCTGAAAGAGGACGAGATCTAGAGGCTGCCTGGCCCTCTCCAGACTCTGTCTAAGAGTATACGAGAACACACAAGTGGTATAATAGCCGAGAATGCTTAAGAGGTACAAATAACAATGATGCAACATATAACAATATAATCGTAAGCAAATACTCAAGAAATGTAGAGAGAATGCTGAGCCATTTTATTATACTGAGTAATAGAATGAGTACAAGAGGTGATCAGGAAGATGGCACCTTGACTTGCACCAGGCAAGTGAAGAAATACACTTAGAATAACAAGGAATGGCCCTTCTCTGAACTGCATCCAAGCTGCTAGAGAACAGTTGTGCTGCTGCTGTTGCTAGAAATCAAATGAGGATTTGGGGGTGCTCCCCTCCTTAGAAAAGGTTGAAACTCTGGAATCAGACTCTACTCAAGAAACCCAGAATAGCCCAGAAAGCTTTTTTGAAATGGTCGACCCCCGAAATCGCCCCCTTGGGGTTCTGCGCAGTCCCTGAATGCTCTGCGCAGCCATCGAATGAAACCCTCTAGAAAACTGCTGAAAACTCCTGACAAAACTCTCCAATATGCAAGGGCTGATCCCTTGCTCTACCTCTCAATACAAATTCTCCTGCAAACCCTCAACCCAAGCTCCTGCCAGAAAGAATTGCGTCCTCCTCTCAGTGTTGCGCAGTCCTCCAAAACGCTGATGAAACTGCTGCTGAAACGCTGATGGAACCACTGCTGGAATGCTAATGGAAATACCTTGCCCAAGCAAGCACTCGAAGTCCCCCGGGGCTAAGGGTGAGATCTCCAAACGGAGACACTCAATGCACTAAACAGCGCTGTAGACTAGCTAAACAGCCAGCATGCTCTAAGTCGAAATGACTATCACAAATGCTTATAACCGGAATGATCAAAATGAAGGGGGTCCTTTCTCTTTTATAGTCTTTGCCTCTCTCAATCCCAAGGCTCACCTCCTCCTGCGTGATTCCCCTCTTGCCACGTGTTCCTTTCCTCCTGCGCAGTTCCTCCATGTGTCTGCATGGGCTCCATTTCTGCGTCCACCTTTGGCCCCCTTGGCTCCCCTTTAAGTGACAACGTTGTGCTACTAAGAAATGACTTTTTATTCTAAAAGTGAGTTATGTCCCCCTTCCTCACTTTTTATTTACAAATAACTATAGAAGGCAAAAATCGAACAAAATCGAATATTCCAATTAGCCATGGCTAATTAGGAATATTACAATCTCCCTCGGCAAAATGTTGCTTGTCCTCAAGCAGCTGAAGTGATGGATGCTGTAAGATCTTTCTCACTCTCCCAAGTGGCATCCTCATCCGTCAAATTCTTCCACCTCACCAAGAATTCCCGGGCTGTCCTGCTTCGTAGCTGCCTCTCCCTGGTATCAATGATAGCCTTCGGCTGCAATACCAAATGCCCCTCATCATCCATGGGTGATAGCTCATCTGTCACTGTCACCTGCTGCCCCAATGCCTTCTTTAGGCATGATACATGAAAAATGTTATGAATCTTGTTGCCTTGGGGCACCTTCAACTCATATGCAACCTGTCCAATCCTGCGTATCACCCTGTATGGCCCATAAAAGCGGGGCTTGAGCTTCTTAGCCCCCTTCTACTTCAGTGATGACTGTCGGTATGGCTGTAATCGTGGGTAGACCATGTCCCCTACCTCGAACTACCTCTCCACTCGACCCTTGCCGGCATATAGTGTCTGCTGGTTCTGTGCTGTAGCCATGTTATCCTTGAGAGATCGGAGGATATCCTGACTCTCTTGGATCCAAATCTTGGCTCTAGGAGCCCCTGCTATCACCAAACATCACGTCAACAAAAGATAAAGGATGATACCCATATAAGGCATAGAATGGTGACATACCAATGGACATGTGATGTGAAGTATTGTAGTAGTATTCCCCCAGATGCAGCCACTTCAGCCATGCTCGCTGCTGTCCACCGCTGCTATCCACTGACATAGTTACGCAAGTAGCCCTCCAGCCACTTGTTAACTATCTCTGTCTGCCCGTCCGTCTGTGGGCGATAGCTAGTACTCGGTGTCAACTCCGTCCCCACCAACTGGAAAAGCTCTTGCCAAAACCCGTCCATGAAACGGTTATCCCTGTCACTGACGATGGTCTTAGGAAGACCGTGTAGCCTGAAGATATCTCTGAAGAACAGCTCGGCCACTTGTGCTGCTGTATAGTGTGCGGATATGGCAAAAAAATGTGCGTACTTTGTCAGTCGATCAACGATGACAAAGATACAATCCTTGCCCTGTACCATGGGCAATCCTGTGATGAAGTCCATCGAAATACTCTCCCAATTCCCCTCTGGAATGGGAAGAGGCTGCAATAGACCCGTGGGATGGCTCATCTCTTCCTTGTTCCTTTGGCAAACATCGCACTCCCGGATGTGCTGGAGTACGTCCACCTTGAGGCCCTTCCATGAGAACCTCTCTCTAATGGCCCTGTAGGTTTTGGTAAACCCTTGATGTCCTGCCAAAGGTGAATCATGTGATGCCTGGAGTATCTTCTTCTTGAGTTGAGACCCCTCAGTCAAGAAGATCTGGTCCCTGTAATAGATGATCTCATCGACCACCTTGTACCTGTCATCTGCCACTTGCCCATCTAGAACCTCACATGCAAACCTGTCCTTGGAGTACTCTACTAAGAGTCGAGCCCTCCAATCTGTATCCAAGCTCATAAGAGACAACGTGGCTGGTCTACGTGAAAGGGCATCTGCTACCACGTTGTTCTTACCCTTGACATATTCAATGCCAAAGTCATATTCTTGGATCTTACTGATCCACTTCTGCTGCTCTCTTGTAGCTGCTTCTGCTCCAAAAAGAACTTGAGGCTGTTGTGATCAGTTCTCACCCTGAACTTGTTACCCACCAAATACTGCCGGTACTTAGCCAATGCATGCATGATGGCCAGCATCTCCTTGTCGTATATGGAATACAACCTCTCGTGCGGAAGGAGCTTCCGGCTCTCAAAGGCTATAGGGTGACCTCCCTACATCAATACTGCGCCGATCCCCTCTCCTGACGCATCACACTCCAAAACAAATGGCTGCGTGAAATCTGGCAATGCAAGCACTGGGCAGCTGCTCATAACCTCCTTGAGCCTGTCAAAGGCTCGCTGCGCTGTATCTGACCAACTGAAAGCCCCCTTCCTCATCAAATTTGTCAGTGGTGCAGCAAGCTGTAAGAAACTCTTGACGAACTTTCGGTAGTAAGTACAAATGCCAATGAATCCTCGAAGTTCTGTCACGTTTCTCAGTTCTGGCCATTCTTTGATGGCCCTGATCTTCTCCTCGTGGACCCTCACTCCATCCACCCCTATGATGTGTCCCAGATACAACATCTCCGTCAACCCAAACTCACACTTGGAGAGTTTGGCATAGAACTGCTGCTCCTGTAAGATACACAATACGGTTTCAATGTGCTGGAGATGCTCCTCCCAAGTCCTGTTGTAAATGAGAATATCATCGAAGAATACCAACACAAACTTCCTCAACTGACTACGGAAGATGTGATTCATGCAGGACAGAAATGTAGCTGGGGCGTTGGTTAGCCCAAAAGGCATCACCAAGAACTCAAAGTGCCCATAGTGACACCTGAAGGCGGTCTTGGGAATGTCCTGCTCCCTCACGTGAATCTGATGGTACCCAGATCTCAAATCAATCTTTGAGAAGAAACGTGCCCCTCTCAACTTGTCCATCAACTCATTGATCCTAGGTATGGGGTACCTGTTCTTCAGGGTCTTCTTGTTCAGGGCCCTGCAGTCAATGCACATCCTCAATGTACTGTCCTTCTTCTTCAACAACACCACATAAGAAGCAAAAGGACTCGTGCTCGGTCAAATATGCCCAAGAGCCAACAACTCCTGGATAGCCCACTCAATCTCATCCCGTTAGGCCTTGGGGTGCCTATAGGGGGTGGTAATCATGGCCTGTATGCCCTACTCAAGCTCGATGGTGTGCTCAAACCCCCTATCTGGTGGCTGTCTTGGTGGAATCTCCCCAAACACTATCGCATACCGATCAAGGATAGACTATATCTCTGGATGTACCGTCTACCCTGTAGTCCCTGCCTTTGATGCACGCAGCTCCACTGCCCACTCTATGTCTCCCTTTCGGAAGACTGCTTCCATCTGATGAGCCAAAACAGTCTGAGGCGGATATGTGTGCTGTCCCCGTATCTTCTCATGCCTCCCTGTCTTCTCATCATCCCACTCCATCTCTAGGGTCTTCCAATCTGTCGTGACCTTCCCTAGAGCGATAAGCCACTGAACACCCAGTATCATGTTGGTGTCTGGAATATCGACCACGAAAAAGTGGTCGGTCAATGTGTAGGTGCCCATCGTCCCTGAAAGCTCTGGAACATAACGAGCATACGTCATGGTCTGATCTCCTAGGACCAAGACTGAAAACCCATCGAAGCTCTCTGTCTGTATACCTCTCCGCTCAACCATCTGGGCATCGATGAAGTTGTGGGTCGCCCCACTGTCAACCAAAACTGATACTCGCTGGCCACGTATTGTCCCTCGTATGTGTAGCGTCAGATACTTGGGAACTCCTCGCAATGCTGCAAGGGCCCCTTCGGTGTGTGCAAAAGATGCACCTCCTGCTGCTGGCGGTGGTGGTGGCAAAGGACCCTGTACGGCATGGCTATCTCCTGCCTCAACATCATCCTCCTCATCCTTTTCTCCACTGCTCTCGGAGAATACCTCAATAAAATGTGCTTTACCAGTAGCACATCTATGTCTTGGTGCCCATGGCTCCTGACAAGTGAAGCACAACCGCTTCTTCTTCAGCTCCCGCTTGGCATCATCGTTAAGTTGTACTCGTCCTGGATTCCCCTTTGGAGGTGGAATCCTCACATCCTTCCCCTTAGATTGAAAGGCCTGTCTCTGAGGGTAAGGTGTCCGGCTCTTGGGTAAGACATCCTGTAAGTCCCGGGTCCTGCTGATAGCGTCCTGGAGTGTGGCTGGTCTAGTGGATCGGACCAAACCCCGAAGTGGCTCTGCTAACCCCTCAACATACATATAGACCCTCCGTGCCGTGGAAAGGTCTGGCACCATCCCATAGATCCTCAAGAAATTTGCAATGTAGGTCTCTGGGCTCCTTGTCTATTTGAGCCTTGTCAGCTCAACAAAATGCTGCTCTGGATCCCTCCGATCAAATCACTCCATCAGTCTCCTGGTAAACTTGGCATATGTCATCACTGTGGAGTGCCCTAGTGTAACCATCCCATGAAACCACCAATCCCGGGCCTCACCATCCAAATGCAATGTTGCCACCTTGATGGCCTCTATCTCCGACATTTGGTTAAGCTAGAAATAAATGTCCAGCTTCTCCACCCAAGACATTGTCGAATTGTTTGATGAACCATCAAACGTAGGCAAGTGGAATCTACTCGCTGCACAGTGGGTGTCACCATCATGGTAATGCCGGTACCCTCTGTGATGGTCGCGGGGTCTGCTATCCCGCTGGAGCTGAACAAAATCTCTGAATGAGAGGGCTTCCCTGAGCTTCTGCCCATAGGCTTGGTACTCTGCAAAATGATCGCCCATATGTTCGGGCTCTGCCTCTTGCTGGGCTACGGCCCCCATGTCGGCTTCTAAGAAAGTGGGCATGGTAGAGCATGTAGGGGCATGTGAGGCCACCTGCTGCGCAGTATCACGCTGCTCTAGCAAATGGTGGGATGCGCCCGATCCCTCAACAACCTGAAAAACCCGTGGGCTCTCACGCTGTTTTTCCTCTACTGCCGTGAATCTCTGCCCCATCACCTCAATCTGCCTCCACAGATCCTGCATGGATTTGAGGAGCATATCCGCAAATCTCTTCCCGTCATCATCTGCCATCAGATCCTCCTGCTCTGCATCCACCATAGGCTCCCTCTGTCCTGTGTCCACCACAGGCTCCTCCTGTTCTGCGTCCACCACCAAAACACAGTGTCCCTCTCCATAAGTGTTCTCCAACCTACGCTTAGTGTCCCTGTATCTTCGACCTTTGTAACAGATGTAGGGTTTTTCCCCCGGTGTCATAGATTGCTAGCTCCACAGGTTGAGCCAGATCTATGCTCTGATACCACTGTAATATCCCTTTAACAGGAATATTCCTCAAACTCAAGAAAACTCCAACCAGAGATGGACTGGGAGGGCATTTACCAGATATGTCGCCTCTGAAAGAGGACGAGTTCCGGAGGCTACCTGGCCCTTTCCAGACTTTGTGTAAGAGCATACGAGAACACACAAGTGGTATAATAGCCGAGAATGCTCAAGAGATACAAATAACAATGATGCAACATATAACAATATAACTGTAAGCAAATACTCAAGAAATGCAGAGAGAATGCTGAGCCATTTTATTATACTGAGTAATAGAATGAGTACAAGAGGTGATCAGGAAGATAGCACCTCGACTTGCACCAGGCAAGTGAAGAAATACACCCAGAATAGCAAGGAATGACCCTTCTCTGAACTGCGTCCAAGCTACTGGAGAACTGTTGTGCTGCTGCTGCTGCTAGAAATCAAATGAGGATTTGGGGGGTGCTCCCCTCCTCAGAAAAAGCTGAAACTCTGGAATCAGAGTCTACTCAAGAAACCCAGAAAAGCCCAGAAAGCTTTTCTGAAATGGCCGACCCCCGAAATCACCCCCTTGGGGTTCTGCGCAGTCCCTCAATGCTCTGCGCTTCCATCGAATGAAACCCTCCAGAAAATTGCCGGAAACTCCTGACAAAACTCTCCAATATGCAAGGGCTGATCCCCTGCTCTACCTCTCAGTACAAATCCTCCTGCAAACCCTCAACCCAAGCTCCTGCCAGAAAGAACTGCGTCCTCCTCTCAGTGCTGCGCAGTCCTCCAAAACGCTAATGAAACTGTTGCTGAAATGTTGATGGAACTACTGCTGGAATGCCAATGGAAATACCTTGCCCGAGCAGGCACTCGAAGTCCCCTGGGGCTAAGGGTGAGATCTCCGAATGAAGACACTTTATGCACTAAACAGTGCTGCAAACTAGCTAAACAACCAGCGTGCTCTAAGTCGAAATGACTATCACAAATGCTCATAACCAGAATGATCAAAATGAGGGGGCTCCTTTCTCTTTTGTAGCCTTTGCTTCTCTCAATCCCAAGGCTCACCTCCTCTTGCGTGATTCCCCTCTTGCCACGTGTTCCTTTCCTCCTGCACAGTTCCTCCATGTGTCTGCGTGGGCTCCATTTTTGCGTCCCCCTTTGGCCCCCTTGGCTCCCCTTTAAGTCACAACGTTGTGCTACTAGGAAGTGACTTTTTATTCTAAAAGTGAGTTATGTCCCCCTTCCTCACTTTTATTTACGAATAACTATAGAAGGCAAAAATCGAACAAAATCGAATATTCCAATTAGCCATGGCTAATTAGGAATATTACAGGGACCAGTGCTGGATGATCAAGGTGATACTGAGTGAGGAGTATTGTTAGAGCACAGTCCTTGCTAAGAGGGAGTTTTGATTTGGGGTAGCATCAAATGTGCTCTAGCCACGAAAATTGGTGGAGAGGTTAAGGCACATGAGATCTCCAATACCCAGAAAGGGTTTGGGAAGATTCTAAACAGTTTGGGAGATATTAAAATAATTAATATTTTAATGGAGTCCCTAAGTCTAAACTTAGGGAAAATAAAATAATAATGTGAATTAATATAAAACTGTGTTAGAATGGTCCAAAAGTCATGGATCAAGCCAGATCTAATCGTAGCTGTTGATTAGGGACTTAATCTCGGCCGTTGATTTGTCAACGAGAAAAGTATAAGAGGAGGCTTGAGGGTCACTTGGAGAATACACCAAGAGATTAAGATTTCGACTTTTTGGGGCTGGGTTTGCTGAGAAAGTTGAGAAAGTGATTAGAGTTGTAGCTGAGGGGTAGTGAATAAAAAAGCAGAGAGACAGATATAGCACTAGGAGGATCAACGCAGTAGCTGAGAGTGAGGGACGCAGAACCAGCCAGGGGTTCACGCAGAGCTAGCTAGGGCTCACGCAGAGGCAGCCAGGAACTGCACAGTGTCTCAGCGGGCCAGCATGAGTGACACAGAGGGCCAGAGGACTGACGCCATGCCTCCAGAGGCTGACGCAGGCCAAGCCAGAGTGACGCTGGGTTAACGCTGGGTTAGAGAGAGCTGACGCAGTCCCTAGATGCTGACGCTAGGGTTTCGTGGGGCAGATTGGAGCTGTGGAGCTACCAGAGTGTTTATCTGGGGTTTCAGCCAGAATATCTGCTTTCGAGTAGAGAGGTACTACTGCCGAGATTTTTCTCTATTGGGTGAGCTAGATTTGGCACCCAGATTGTATTTTGCAACTGCTTAATAAATCAAACCCCTAGATACCTGCAGTTTTCCCGCATTGGGGTTTTTTAGGGACATTAGTCCAAAAACAACGGTGTCACTTGTGTGCTTGTTTCTGTTTCCTTTAGTTGATGATCTGTAATGTGTTGAGCGTGTACTTGTATTTATTTCTAGTATTTACATGGTAAATAACTTGTTAATTAACATAACAAGTAGGTAGGAATAAATCAGTAAAGTACATGAAGGGTTTCTAACGGATAGACTTAGAAATTCCAACATGTTTGAGGACTTAGATATGGAGATCCAAGATAAGAATAGTCCTAAAATGACATACCTTGTAGACATCCGGATGAGGTATGTACCTTGTAGAGGTAGTGCGGTATCACACTGTACACATAAAGCCTCCCAACATAATGCTCTTGCTTAAAGTAGAGCTTGTCTAGTTAGGCCTCAGAGACAGCGTTGGTCATAATGATGATGCTTACAATATGGCTTATCAATCCGACTCTTCTTGTGAAAACTCTTCAGTTTGAGATGTGATGTTGTCTTGATTGTACAATTATGAATACCTCCCTAGTTAAGAGGGAGTGTTGAGAAATGTAACTAGTTTTTGTCTTCATAATTGTTGTACTCATTTCAATATCTATCCTATGTAACAAGCAAGAAAAAAAAGTTATTATTATTAAAGCATGGGTTTCATACTCATTATTGATTGTCTTCTATGTAAAAACATGTTCTTCATGCTTCTAGGGTTTGTTTATAAGACCCTTCTGGGCAAAATGTAATTGTAATTTTTTTTTTTTGAGTCTAGAAAGTCCTGGAAACTCCAAAAGTACAAGTCGGCCCTGGCAACATCAAGTCGCCCAAAAGGAGGGAATTCGACCCCTTGAGAAGGCTATATAAAGGACCACACTGCTTCAGTACAAGCTTCGATAGCTGCGATGTACTCTGCTTCTGCAGTGCAGAGTGTGATAGACCTCTGCCTCCTGCTCGTCCAAGATATCACAACGGAGCCCAAACTGAAGCACACCCCCAAGGTACAACATCTGTATATGCCTGAAGCTATATATCCTTGTTTGCAACATATCTCAAGACATAGTTCACAATACCACATAAATATCTCAAAATGTGCTTTGCTGCAATCCAATGCTCATGGCTCGGTTCCCCTTGAAATTGGCTCAATGTGTTTACTGCAAAGAAAACGTCCGACGTGGAGTTACCAATTTCATCTACGAGCCAATCAACCAACGATACATAAATGGATCTACCAAGCTGGATCCAGAGCCTCTCAGCTTCTTTAAGTTAGTCACTATGGGAGTAGCCATGGATTTATAGTCCATCATGCCAAATCTCTAAAGGATCTCAATGACATATTTTCCTTGATTAAGGAGAACCTCTCCAGGCTTTTGCCATACTTCCAATCCCAAGTAATAGTGCATCAGACCAAGATCCTTCATATCGAACTTAGAAGCCAATTGCTTCTTACATTGGATGACGAGAGACTCAACACTTGTCAAAAACAAATCAACATATAGCAATGGGATCACAGTGCATTCTTTCACAACCTTAAAATAAAGGTTTGGATCAACATCTCTCTTGGAAAATCCCGATCTTTCCAAATAACTATAAATACGAGCATACCAAGCTTTTGGAGCTGGTTTGAGTCCACACAAGGTGTTCTTTAACCTGCAAACATGAGATTCCTTTCCATGCACCTCAAAACCTTGAGGCTGCTCTATGTACACCTCTTCCTCAATCACACCATTAAGGAAAGCAATCTTTACATCCATCTGATGTAAATTCCATCCCAACCAAGCAACAAGATAAATAATGGATCTAATGGAGGTGTACCTGCCAACTGGAGCAAAGGTCTCATCATAATCTTCTCCCTCTTTCTTGGAGAACCTTCTAGGTTTGAATCACACCTTGTATTTGTCAATACTACCATGTGCAACATGCTTGATCTTGTATATCCACTTGGAATTCACCATTGAGTTCCCTTCTGACCTCGACACAATCTCCTAGACATCATTCTTCATAATGGATTGATATTCTTCATCAATAGATTCCTTCCACACTTGATAGCTAGCTGCTTCTTCATTGGTGGAAGGCTCTGCATCAATAAGATTAGACATGAGAGCTCCATAGCTAGAAAACCTTTTAGGTTTCTTAACTTCTCTTCTGCCATTAAAAGCTACATTTCCTTCTGCTTCTTCCAATGTAGATCTAAGCCATGCTGGTCTCTTCTTGATCTCTAGAACAACAACTGGTTCTACTGATTCACAAGGCCCTTCTAGCTCTCTCGGACATTCCGTAGAACTCGAACATTCTCCTTTCTAAGCCTCATGCTTTACTTCATAGGTGCCCATGGAAACTTCCTTAGATCTCCAATATGCAACCTTCTCATTGAAGTTGACATCCCAACTGACCTCAATTCATTGCTGCTTTGGAATGTAAATTCTATAGGCCTTTGATGATTCAATGTAACCAACAAATATGCCTTTCTTTCCGAAAGGTTCTAGCTTGTTCCTTTTATCCTTAGGAACATGGATGTATACAGGAAAACCAAAGATTCTCATATGCCCAACCTATGGCTTTTGTCTAGTAAATGCTTTTTCAGGAGTCATACCTTCCAAAATTCGATGATGGCTTCTATTTAGAATGTATGCAATTGTCAGTGATGCTTCTCCCCTTAAGAATGTCGCCAAATCCAAATCATGCATCATAGCCTTAACAAATTCTTCAATGAACTTATTCTTTCGTTTCGCTACACCATTTTGTTGTGGATTATAGGGGACAGTTAGCTCCCACTTAATCCCAGTTTCCTTGTGGAAAGCAACTAGTTATTTTGAGGTGTAGTCTCCTCCATTCTCAGATCTCAAAATCTTGATCTTTTTACCTATCAAGTTTTCCACTTCAGCTTTGAATTCTTGAAACTTAGTGAAGACTTCATCCTTAGTCTTCAAGAGATAGATCCACATCTTACGAGAGAAGTCATTAATGAATGTTACATAATACAACGATCCTCCAAGCAATCTCACATGCATAGGTCCACAAACATCAGAGTGGATCAAATCCAAAACTTCTTTGGATCTATTATCACTATTTGGAAATGGCTTCTTGATGTTCTTTCCAAGTGCACAACCTTTACATACACCATCATGCTCTATCAACAATTCAGGAACTCCTGAAACTATTTGACTTAATTCAAGCAATGCTCTATAATGAAGATGACCATATCTCCTATGCCATAGTTCACTTGGATTGATTTCATCATGTACTAGGGCTTGAGCTGGTTGACTCACGAGCCTATACAATCTCCCTTCACAAATCCCAATAACCCTAGCATCATCTATACTAGAGCCCTTGGACCATACAAGTACTTTGCCATCCACAAAAGCTACTCTATCTCCTTTGTCTTCTAAACATGAAATAGAGACTAAGTTCTTTTTCAAACCTGACACATATAGAACATTGCTGAGATGAACATTATTACCAAATTCCAACTCAATGGATGCTTTTCCAACTCCTTTGACTACATAGCTATGGTTGTCTCCAAGCTCAACCCTTTGAGATAGTCTTCTTTCCATCATGCTAGTGAGATTTCCACAATCTCTTGTCATATGCCTGGAAGCACCACTATCCACAAGCCACATATCATTGTCATCTGCAATAGAACCTGTTAGAGAAGAAAAATAAAAGAAATCCTTGTCACCTCTAGACTTCTTAGGGTGTTCATCATCAAGATCAGCTACGGAAGCTTGTTGTTTCCTCTTTCTACCCTTCTCTCCTTCAGGACATTGGTTCTTATAGTTTTCAAAACCGTTTTAAAAAACCGGTTACCGGTCTAACCGGCCGGTTAGCAAGGCCGCCGGTCTAAACCGGCCAAAAAACCCGGTTGGAAAGGCCCTTTCACCCATTTTTTGCCCTAACCGGTGAAAAACCGGCCGGTTTAGGACGGAACCGGCCGGTTTGTATCAAACCGGCCGGTTCTGTCCTAAACCGGCCGGTTTTAGGCATGCCCACCAAAACTTGCAAAAAGTGTATTCCTGATTGTGGTTTAGGGGTTTTGGGGGGAAACTAAGGGTGTTTCAACCCTAACAATGTTGGCAATTAATGGTAATGTTAAATTCTTAAAGTAAAAGTGACATTTCCTTTAATTTTTATTTTCATCCTTTTACTTAAATTTTTAACATTACCATGAAATGACTCAGGATGTTTGAGAGTGGTTTCGACCTCATTGGATTTCATATGGAGAAACTAGAATTTTAGATTTCACTCAAAATTCAGCAGACTTAATGGTTTTCAGGATTTCATGGTTTGGGGGTAAACAATAAATGCAATTAGAGCTCCAAATGATGAGCAAAACTCCTGATCTAGATCCCATTGTGTTGGACGATATTGATCCAATATCAAAATGGGTGGAGGAGACTGAAGAACCTGTGTTTGAGGTTGATTTTGATATCGACATGGCTTTAGCAGGGGTTGAAGCAGATTATGTGGTGGCATCAGAACTAGGATCAGTAGCGGCATCAAGGAAAGGCAAAGAACCAATGGAAGGCACTAGTCATGCAGGTCGACAAACTCGTGCTTCCATTAGGTCCACTTCTATTGTCATTGGTGGCATTGATACTGAGGTTGCAGATCAGGCTGAGGCATCTTCAGACTCTGAACCAGATGATGTCTATGTAGCTCCTGATGATGATCCTGTGTCTAGTAGTGGTTATGAACTTGACGATTGATCATGTGTACACTGTAGGCTTGTAGTAGGCCATTGGCCTCATAGCTTACAACATTGTTTTTAGACTTTATAGGCCATTTAGAGCCTCATTTCTTATGTATTTTGCTATTTTGTCGATGATATGTATTGCACTCGGTGCCATTTTGATATATTCACCTTTACATGGTATATAAATGAGCAAACTTTGCATATTTTGTCTCTATTGGCTTGGAATCATGGTTTTACATCTTAAAAATAGTTTTGTTTCATTAAAAATTAATTATTTAATGTATTTTTAAAACCGGTTCGTTTAGACCAAACCAGTCCCGGTTAGACCGGTTCCGGTCGGTAAACCGGTTCATTGGGTGGACCGGTCCGGTCACCGGTTCCGGTTTTAAAAACATTGGTTCTTATAGTGACCAAATTTGTGACAATGATAGCATTCAACCTTTGACATATCCTTCTTCCCTTGTGGAGCAGATCTTCCTTTAGACTTAAGATTTTGGAAACCAAATTTCTTCTTTCCTCCATTCTTCTTCTTGAAACGAGCTACAAATGCTTGAGCTTCTTCTTCCTTTCGGTCTCTTGATATTAAACTTGATTCTTCTTGAGCACAAGAGGTCCATAGTTCTTCAAATGAAGGAGCTTCCTTCCTACCACTAATGCTTGCTGCAAAGGAAACCCATGATCTTATTAGACCATTGAGTGCGGTGGTCACTAGTTCTTGATCAGAACAATATCTGCAATCACTTGAATTTGGTCTCTTAATTGAGAAATCCTTACAAAGTATGAAGCTACGGTGTCATCATTTGTCATCCTTATATCATGAAGTTCATTCTTCAAGCTCATGGTTTGACCAACATTCTTGATAGTATATAGATTAGTTAGGGCATCATACATCTTCTTGGAAATATCATGCTTTGCAATGTAGGGGATTAGATGATCTCTTATGGAGTCCACTATAAAACTCATGGCAGTGATGTCATCCTCTTTAAAATTCTCTTCTCCTGCAACTTCTACTGGTTCTACAACCTTGTTTGTCACAATATACAATACTTTGTTCTTGGCAAGAATAAGATCAAGTCTAAGTTTCCAAGCTCTAATGTTTGATGCTCCCTCTAGCTTGTTTTCTAATTTCATAGAAGAGGCCATGGATGCAAATCAACAAGGACTTCAATAAAATGATCTCTAGGGCTTCCACAAAGGTGATCTCAATGTTCCTTCCTTCACCAAAGCTTTGATACCATGTTGATTTTTATAGTATGTCTGAAAAAATGATAATTACTTTTAATGATGTTGATCTTATTTTAATTTTTCCAATATATCAATAAGCAATTACACTTCACAAATTCAACGATACAACAACAGTAGAACAATAGAGATCACAATGCACAAAGAGAGACAAGATTTACCTTGGGAAAACCCACAAAGGGGAAAAACCCAACAATCTTCTTCAATAGAGAAATTCTTTTGTTCAACAAGAGACATTCCTAGACCTATGGTCAAACTTGGTCAACCCATCCAAG
The DNA here is from genome assembly GCA_031772625.1 of Pinus tabuliformis. Taxonomy (NCBI): domain Eukaryota; kingdom Viridiplantae; phylum Streptophyta; class Pinopsida; order Pinales; family Pinaceae; genus Pinus; species Pinus tabuliformis. Next base: position 709,481,028 of record CM062815.1, read on the forward strand.
TCAAGCCTCACAATCTGATCCAGAATTTTTCTCTGCCTGATCCAGCCCAAAATTTCGTCTCTCCTACACCTACCAGTTACCCCAGAATTTTGGCCCCTGTAGTTGCCCATAATTTCAGCCTCCTGCAACAGAATTGCCTAGAAAATCTATGAACCAGAAGAAGAATAGACTATCCACATGTGTGATCTTGAGAGAGAGAGAGAGAGAGAAGAGACTATCCACGTGTGATCTTGAGAGAGAGAGAGAGAGAGAGAATAGACTATCCACATGTGTGATCTTGTGAGAGAGAGAGAGAATAGACTATCCACATGTGTGATCTTGTGAGAGAGAGAGAGAGAGAGAGAGCTAATTCATCTTCTTTTTTGTCCTCCTTGTCCTTCTTGATCTTTGCTAAGATGCCCAAAAATTGTCTTCTTGAGGAACTGTGAATTGGTGCCAAGAGAATGGGGTCAAGCTGCCTTTATATCGTATCTGCTTGGTCGAATATGTGTGTCCTTTGCCCTAGGCCGACTTGAGAACCTTGGAGCCAAAAATTTCAATTTCAAAATTCAAATTTTCTTCTTTTAAAAGCTGCAATGGGACTTTGACTCAGAATATATTTTTCTTTTGACCCTAGCATTTAAAATATGCTTTACAAATACATCAAGGGCCAAATATACATTATGAAGACCGACCATAGTTACTAGATTGAACAAAAATTACATGGGCTTGGAGATAATTAAATCCTCTGTGTTTCTAGCCTCAATGACACCTCTCAAGACAAGAACACCCGTCTGAGCTACAATATTTAACATAATTGACTACGTTGGCACACTTCTCCATGGACTATTTTTATATTATCTTGTTTGATCCTATGTTGCGGGGGAGCGCTCCCCCCCCTCGCTCCTGCTCCCAATCCGCGCTCCGGGCGGGAGCGACTTGGGAGCGGGGCGGGAGCACGCTCCCTAAAAAAATTTTCGCTCCTGCGTTTTCGGGAGCGTTTTGCTTTTTTTGCAATTTTTTTTTTGTAGTAATGTTCGAAATGCAATTTTTTTTGAAAGAGACAAATAGTTTTTGAGTGGGGCAGCTTAATGATCAAGTCTAGGCCATAGTATTGATATGCTATTCATGGTAATGTTAAATTCTTAAAGTAAAAGTGACATTCTCCTTAATCTTCATTTTCATCCTTTTACTTAAATTTTTAACATTATCATGAAATGACTCAGGATGTTTGAGAGTGGTTCCGGCCTCATTGGATTTCATATGGAGAAAGTAGAATTTTAGATTTCATTCAAAATCTAGCAGACTTATCAGTTTTTCAGGATTTCAGGATTGGGGGATTGCAATGTTTCCATTGAATTTTGTTATGTATTAGGGTATGGAACTTGTATTTAATCAAGAGCACCAATCCCTCTATGTACCTTGATGTTAGTGACATTGGTTGTCGAACTCCTCTATCATGACCCTCCTAAAAATGTACGCATCACTCAAACAAAATCTTGACTTGACATGCTATGCTTTTTCTATCTTATGTTAATGCTTAGAGGGTGATATTAATGACAAAGATCCTGATTTTCCAACAAGACTAAAAAATTAGACATTTCTCGTGGTGGCAACTGGCCCAAGCATAAGAAATAGATAATAGATTTACTTCTCTTTTCTAGTTTCTAGTAGCTTTTATAACTATTGACTCTTTCATATTTATTATGATATTTTTTTAAACAATATATGACAATTTAAGTTTGAAGTTGGCAATTATAACTCATTAGTAATGAATTATGAATATGATGCTTCATGAAATTTGAAAGTTGTTTCATTTCATTTCATTTTATAACATTTCATTTCATGTTAGATATTATTTGTTGTAATGGTTACACTTAGCTTACAAGTACAACTTTGGTGATCAATGATGATAAATGTTATATACTGAATTTCGAAAGCTTGAAACTTTAAGATTGATGAATCATGAGACTCAATATGTTGTATGTTACTATGTTACTAACTTGTGGACGTGGTTGATGAAGATTATAACTTCTAGATGATTGTTGTTATATGGTTCAATCTATGTTTTTTAATGTATTTTTATGTCTAATTCATCATTCTACATGTTTTTGTTGACATATATGTATCAAAAATTAAAAAATATATATATTTACAAAAAATCGCTCCAGGATTCGCTCCCAAACCGGGAGCTTCTGAAAATGGTCGCTCCTGCTCCCGTTTTCGCTCCCGCTCCCTGCTTCCGCTCCCGCTCCCAAGTAACATAGGTTTGATCAATGTTGTCGCATTGCATCCATCGCCTAGGGTGCATCTCCTCTCATGTATTAGTTTACATTAAGGCTTGGTCAATGTGGTCCAAAATACTCCTTTTCGCACTCATCCAAAGGATATGCCTTTTGTAAGTGATATTTTACATTATTTTGATGGCTGAACTGCCTTCTTGGAGAACACCCTCCTCTTTAGCATGCGTTACTATTTTATTGAAGGAGATTGTTGAAGCTTAGCCTTGAAGAGTGTTGCAAAGGAGAAGAGGACAAATGGCACCTTGCATGGGCTTGCATTAGCATGTTGCTGTGGGTCAAGACACATGGCACTCTCATTTAAGTGGACACACCATTTCATTATTCTATGAGGGTGTTTTGCTTTTGAGGGTCCCTTTGAAGTTTTATTTTGGTATTTTCTTTGGAGAATTAAGTGGATCTAGATTCTGCTAATAATATTTTATTGTAGAGGAAATTGAGCTCAAATCTATGTAAAGATTTTCTCTCTCCATTTTTGGCATGGTTGGATTTGGAAAGAACCCCCCTTGGAACCTAGTTGAATATCTTGAAGGAAATTGAAATAAAGATTCTCTTTTGTGGAATATGTTTTTGAACTCGATATTGTTGAAAACGCTAATTTTCTTGCATCAAATGTGTCATGAAGGGCTGAATATGGGTAACCTTGTACCTTTCTTTAGAAGAGTTTAATTGTGGTTCATTCCCCCTTCGAAGCGTTCGTGTTTATTTCTGGAGATATCAATGAGTATCTTTATTCCTAATTAAGAGTTGGCTGCCATTTAATTCTATATTGCTAAAAACACCCTCATGCATAGTTGGAGTCTCTCCTTAATTTGGGTTTTCATGAGTTATTTTCTGCACTAGTGAACAACGTGATAGGGCTGTTTGTTTGTTCTTAATTCCAGCTACATTCACCCCAAAACTCCTTGCAATGTGTAGACTGCTTGATTTACGTTGGCATTCTGTTCATCTGTTTAGGGGGTATGCTAGCATTTGAATATGGTTCGGTTCTTCAATCATACATGTTTTTTGAATATATGTTATGCTTTGTCAAGATCCATTTCTAATGGTATTCGGAGGTAACGGATAAAACCTTCGAGATAAGAGGGACTTTTGACGTCCTTATTTTGAAACCTCGTTGTTTAGAAGGATTGTTTTTGTTTCATGTTTACAGAAACTTTATGAAGAAGTTATGGGTCACCATCTCCCCTGCATTTGTCTGTCAACTCCACTTAGCCGGTACAGTTATTGTGCAAGGAGCATGGCATAATTACTGCTAATGTCTATTTAGATTGTGTCTAGAACTCCCTCTTGACATCGGATATTCTGCTGTACAGATTACTATAGTAACATGTTCAATCTCCTTTGGTTTAGTCCTAGATTCTTTTTGGACCTTAAATTCCACATTGTACATTTTGACGATTTCAAATCTATGACTACGTTCTTACTGCATGCAGAGGAACACCTCACTATCTTAGTGTTTTGGTGCATGTTACTCTTGCTTACCTTGTTTATTCTGGTAAATTTGTTGAAATGTTTGTTTTATTGGCATGGTAATTTAGTATTTTGGACTATCCATGTTTTCTTGTAAGAGTTGTTGGGTGTTTGAGATGTTGCAAAAGTTTAGCTCAAATGATACCTAGTGCTTTTGTTGGATATTAATTGGATACAGTTTTTCACTAAAATTGAGACAAAATCAAATTACATGTTTCTGGAACTTGTCTTAGGTAATGTTTTCTTATATTTGTTGCCTTTCTATGGGAAAAAAGTTTCGTGTTGGAAAAAAATGTTTTTGACTTCAACAATTATTTTGTAAAGTGTGCAAATGCCATCTTCGACTATTAAAACTTTATCATAATGACCATAATACAATGTCTTTCCTTTAGAATTATGATAGCAAAATTCTTTGACCACATTTGAACCAACTTTTAGGAAGTGGAATAACTGGAATGTAGAAAGTTATTCGATTCATGAACTTACGAGTTTGACATTTTGACCCCACCTAGGATGGTCATTGACTATCACTATTTTCATGGCAATGGAACATGTAGAAAGTGAATAACATAGAGATGAAAATTTTCTAGCTTGGAAAAACTGAATCACTTTTTGTGGACATGCTGTTTCTGTGACAGGCTGGTCTTGGTGGAGCACGTGATGCGACTAATGTTATACGTAGTGAAGGGCTTGCTACAGCAGTTATCACAACAATTGGAAAAGAACATATGAATGCCTTGGGAGGTTCTCTAGAGAACATTGCAATTGCAAAGTCAGGAATCATCAAACAGAGATGCCCAGTTCTGTATTTACTATCTGTGTCATTTTCATGATAGATCTTCAATAATTGCATTTTACATCTTTTGTAATAAAATAGCATTACAACAATACGATCTCCAATTTTGTTTTAGTGAGCATGTTCGTATCCATTCAGATCCATTTGGCAAGGAGCATTGCTTAAATAGCATGAACATAGTAGTAATTTCTGCTCTCTTACATCACTGTTCATACAGATTCTTTATCTTTGTATCCATTTTACACTATATAGTGAATAGATCAGAGAAGCACTACTTAAATTGTAGAATAAGAAATGTAGAAAGTAATCAGGATATTAAATATTGGCTAAGCATTGTTGGGTGAGTATGTCATAAATGAATGCAATACAGTGCCAATATGTACTTTGAGTTTGAGTTGCTTAACCCATACACTCAATGTTAACTACCATCATTTAGGAATTGTGTCTGCTGACAATTTGTCTTTTCTCAAGTTTTCTAGAAACTGATGTTATTGTGCGATACTTTTTTTGGTAATTTACTTTGTTGGTCTGTACCCATTTCTAGGATGCTGTGAAAGCACTGTGTAGATCTAATCTAGGGTATGCCAGATTGCAACTAGGCATGATGCTAATTATGTAGAACCAAAAGGACATAAAGCACAGTGGCAACATGCTTTTCATATAGAATGGCTACTTGCAATATCCTAAAACATGCAATATAAGAGTTAGTTTTCATTTCGTCCATTGAGATGAGTTGGATTACTGGATTTAAATTTTTAATGAAGTGAAGCTTCTAAATGAAAGGGACTGTTGGATACTTCCAGGTAGTACTTGAAGGTCCATTCGAACCACATATTGAGTACATTCTTCGCAATAGAGCGGCCTTGATGAATGCACCAGTAATATCATCATTTGGTCCGGGAATTCATGGCACAATTACCAAATTGGATTCTACAGAAAGTCAGCCTTGCCAGTATGCTGATATTTTAATCAAACTTGATGAAAATGATCCAAACAGAGTAAGAGCTGGAGTTATTTTTTGATATTGAAGATCAAATTACCACCTTGCCAGTGTTGAATGCTTCGACACCACACTTTGTTATTCTATAGGTGTTTCATTTTTCTGAATTAGGTCAATACTAGTCATTTGAGCACTTCAATATATCCTTTCCTATTATTTGGCTTGGGGAATATATTGGGTATGTATATTGGGGATGGATTTATTCTGATTCTTTTCTCACCACTGAACCTCTTGTTTTTTGTAGATTATTGAATTATTTGGTGTGAGGCTTCGTATGCTTGGATACCACCAACTGCAGAATGCAATTACAGCCATATGCACTGCTATCTGTCTACGTGGGCAAGGTGCTATTTACAGTCTACAGTGTACTTTTGAAATATAACATTTACAGAAAATTCAATATTTTTTTTTGTAACATTTGTCTTATCATACATAGTAAAATTTTACTTAGTAGCTGAAAAAAGAAAAAAAATGGAAAACTGAAGGATATATACAATGTGGAGTCATGTCATCTGCCTGGGAGCAGCTAGGGCAACAATAAACTCAGAGTAAGCTATAGTACTGAACTCTTTGTCATCCTTAATAAGGAGGTAACCTTTGGCAGACTATTGCATACATAACTCCTCTATAAGAATGACAAAAACATAATTTACCTCATCAGAAAAAAAAAATAAAAATACTTGCAATATAGTTTCCAGATTGTAAACAGAGATGAAATCTGATTACAGTCCCAAACTCCTAAGAGCTGGGACAAAACCAGGGGCCCCAAATGCCCAAGAAGAGCTGCACACCAAGGAAGCTGTCCATGAAGCAGTACAAAATGACAGTCCTGCACGGACTTCCAAGATGATCTAGCAAAACTGGTCCCATAGAAGATGCTTCTGTTGGAAATACTGAGAGGGGGGTGAATATATATTTCTTTTCCATTAGTTAATTTTTAATCTTCAAAGCATTAAATAACATTAGCATCAGATCAAAACATAAATCAACACCACCATTCAATAATGCACAACATCAAAGACAGTACAAAAGAGATCTTAGGTAGAAACCCTTCGTGGAGAAAAACCATTGAACGCTTTTAATATAGTTCTTTTCAAAATTACATCAACAGGAAGCTCCTGTTGAAGAATGTGTAGCTATGGCCAGTCTTCATAATTATCATTGTACTTGAGAAGAAGGAAATTATTATTGTTTGTAGCATGTTCTTCATGCTTTTGATTTGGTCAAAATGTACTTTTGGAAAGAAGAAAATTATTATTTTCTTTATATTTTTAAGTGGCTCCACAAGTGCTAAGTCAGATCACATGATGGCTAGTTGGCTTGCCTTGAAACTCTCTCATTCAGATCACATGATGGCTAGTTGGCTTGCCTTGAAACTCTCTCATTCAGATCACATGATGGCTAGTTGGCTTGCCTTGAAACTCTCTTGTTGGAATTTCTAAGTCTAACACGTTAGAAAGTTGAAACCCTTCATGCACGTTACTGATTTATTCCTACCTACTTGTTCCATTACTTAACAAGTTGTTTACAATGTAAATACTGAAAATATACATTAGTGCATGCTCAACATATTACAGATCATCAACTAAAGGAAATAGAAACAAGCACAGAAAATGACACTGTTATGTTTGGACCAATGTCTCTGGAAAAACCCAATGTGGGAAAACCGGTGCAGTTATGATCTGATAATCACCCTATGAGTGACCTCAGTTAAAGATTTATTAAACAAAAGGTATTATAGACTCATGTGCTGGTGTGTGTTATGTGTTATTGAAACAATGGATCGATCAGATTGCCAATACACAGACATTTTGAATGGAGAGACAGCAGAGAAATGCAGTAAGCAACACAAAGACACAAGGAATTTTTAATAAGGAGTTCACCCTATTCTCCAGGGCTACGTCTCCGGTTCAACTTCAGTGGTGGCCTTGTTTTATTATGTCTTTCAGCAGAGAAATTACAATGCAGGGACTCAATATGAGTTCTCCTGAAGCAGAATTTGCTTAGCAGGGTGGTTCTTGGATTCGCCAAGCCACTTGGAGTACACAGACTCTTGTTCTTCCTACCAGCTCTGTGACCCTCGGTCTACAGTGGAAAGAACCAACTGTGATGCTCAATCCGGACACATTCCTCTATGGGAAGGCTTGATACTTCAAGCTCTTTGGTGCTCGATGCTGCCTATGGTCAGCTCGGCGCTCTGTCTCCTCTGCTCTCTGTGCTCAGTCCTCCTCTCAGGGTTCACTGGTCACTGTCTCTCTGGGTCGCTTGGACTCTTCGATCTGAATCTCTCTTTTGATCTCTCTCGTTCACTGTCTCTGCTCATGGCTTTAGCCATTCGACCTACGTCCCTGTTCGTTTCCTTTCCCGCCTGTGTCGATTCGCCTGTTGCCTGTGTGCTTGGAATTCCCTATTCGGCGTCAGCATAATGCTCAGGAAGTAGCCACGTGTCTCCATCGGAACTGCGCCAGCCCGTTTGTCGATTCATTACTTTCTCCACCGTGGCGGTCAACGGATTCCAAATCCTCTTAAATCGTGGCCTAATCCCCGGTCAATTCCGCTCTGTCTATCGGGTGCAATCTCAGTCGCCCGATTTGGGCTCCTCCAGATCCAACGTCATTCGCACGTCGAGTGAGGTTGACTTGCGTGACCGATAACGTGCGATTGCGGCGATTTTTCTCTCTCCTCCGCTGCCACATGTCGATCGCTGAGGGTGCTTGCTCCGTTTCTTTCCAAAACCTCTTACCGTTCAAGGGCACGCCGGGTAAAACCGCCGGTTTCCAGGTCGTGGGTCCCACCTTCGTATGATGGCGCTTTTTCCGCTTTTCTGCCCACGGTCCTCTGGCTCCCAACGTGACCGAGTGCTTAAGCCCTACCATTTTAGCCCTATTTGCCCAGCGATTTCCCGATCCGGGGCTCCTAGGGGCTATTTTGACCTCCTGCGTAGTCTCCATGGGTTTCGGTCAACACGCTTTGACCGGGGTCCTCGTCGTTCCATGCCGTCTGCCATGGCCACTGGTTCAGGGTGTTTTCGATTGCTTTTTTGGATTCTTCAAGGATTTGTTCGACCTGTTTTAGTCACGGTTCTATGACAGTCGTTTATGGATCCGATTCGGATCACGGCCTCCCAACTGAAAAGCTTTTGGACCACCAAAAGTTGGTTTTTCTTCAAGCATCGACTAAGTGAGGAAACTGCTGTCTCACTTGTCCAATCTCAATCCACTTCGCACTGCTCGACTTCGAACCTTTAAGCCCAATTCTGAGGTATTCCACCTGTCCACTGCGCGTCGTCCTTACCTTCCTGTCCAGCACTGTATCTTCCTGCAACTCATTAAGATATTCAGGTAGTAGATCATCAACAGAAGGCAATTGACTCTGCTCTTCAGGGTCCTCAATCATTGAAGGTTCAAACAATCTCAAGCAATCTGCGTTCACGACTAAGTAGATGTGCATGTAAGTTGGCAGATCAAGGCGAAAAGCTTTTTCTCCAATCTTCTCAAGTATCCTGAAGGGTCCATACCTGATAGGTTTTAGCTTCTTACCTTCACCTTGCATCCTATCCTTGCTGATATACAGCTAGACTTGGTCTCCAACTTGAAAACTATGCTCCATCCGATGCTTATCATGCCTAGCCTTGTACTTGGCCTGGCTCTTTTCCAGCTGTTCCTGTACTGCTTGGTGGATCTTCTGGATCTGTTCAATGAACCTAGTTGCTTTGTCCACATCACTGTGTCCATCAACCATGGTATCTTTACCAAAGACAAAATCTAAGGGAGACCTTGGTATGAAACCAAAGCAGGTCTCAAAAGGAGATCTCTGGGTAGAAGAGTGTTTGGCTCTATTGTAAGCATGCTGCACATAGCACAAATGCTCATCCCAAAGCTTAAGGTGTTTGCTGCAATATCCTCTCAGTAACTGGATCACTGTCCTGTTAACTACTTCTGTCTGGCCATCTGTTTGTGGATGAAAAGCTGTGCTTTTCTTTAGTTTGGTGTCCATTAGTCCCCACAGACTGGACCAAAACTTCCCCACAAATCGGGTGTCTCGATCAGATATAATAGAAGTGGGTAATCCAAAATGAACCCATACATGTTCAAAGAATAATTTTGCAGTTTGTTCAGCTGTAATCTATTTACTACAGGGTATCAAAATACATATTTTGCTAAACCTATCCACAACAACATGTAGATAATCGTGACCTTTCCTAGATTTAGGCAGTCCTCCAACAAAATCCTTGGAAATGCTCTCCCAAGGGTGAGAAGGAATTGGCAATGGAGTGTACAAGCCTAGTTTTCTGTTGCTGGGCTTGCTTTTAGCACACATAGCACACCCCTTTACATATCTAGAAACTGTCTCACTCATTCTTGGCCAATAACAAAACCTTTGCCGCTGTGCAACTGTTTTACTTACCCCGAAGTGACCTGATATCAGAGAAGTGTGTGCTTCCCTAATGATCTTTGCTCTCTCAGTTTGTGGAATGCAAAGTTTCCCACAATGATATAAGAGTCGGTCCTTCACATGATAGTCCAATTCTTCTACTCTTGCCTTGACTCAAAGTTGCATATACATCTTTAAAGTCCATATCCTGAGCATACTGCTCTATGTAGCTTTCATGTAGCACATAATTACGCTTAAGTATGGTAGATGCATTTATAATCTAGATAACATGTCTGCAACCTTGTTATGTATGCCTTTTTTATATCTGATGACTAAATGAAACTGTTGTAGAAAACCCATCCATCTGTAATGTCTTGATTGTTGCAACTTAGTTTGGGAGTGTAGGTATTGAAGTGGCTGATGATTAGTATGTATTATTGTTTCTTTGCCCATTAAGTAATGTTTCCACTTTTTCACACTTTGAACTAATGCATACAATTCTTTATCATAGGTAGGATAGTTAACTACTGCAAGATTAAAAGTCTCAGAATGATAACATATGGGTTTACCGTGCTGTGTCAACACTGCTCCCATGGCATAATCACTGGCATCAGTTTGGATCTCAAATGGTCTTTGTAGATCTGGTAGTGCTAGTACAGGTCCTGTACTAATTTTTTCTTTCAAGGTGTGAAAGGCTTTCTGCTGCTTGCCTCCCCACTGAAACACCTTGTTCAATCCTATCAAAGCATGTAAGGGAGCTGCAATTGAGGAGAAATTTGAAATGAACTTCCTCCAATATTGTGCTGCTCCTAAGAAGCTTCTCATTTCTGTAGCAGACTTGGGTTTAGGCCAGTTTACAATGACTGCCACTTTAGAGGGATCTATTTTCAATTCACCTCCCCCTACTATATGACCCAAATAATTTAGAGAGGTTTTGCCAAATTCACATTTGGAGAGTTTAACATAAAGTTTTTCTCTTTTCAAAACATCTAATGTTTGCTTAACATGCTTTAAATGTTCTTCCCTTGTTTTACTAAAAATCAGAATGTCATCCAGATACACAATAACAAAATCATCAAGAAAAGGTCTGAGTACATCATTCATTAATCTCATGAAAGTAGCATGGGCATTGGTCAAGCCAAAAGGCATAACCAGCCATTCATACAATCTCTGTTTTGTATTGAAAGCAGTCTTCCATGCATCTTGCTCTACAACTCTGACCTGATGGTATCCACTGTGCAAATCCAGCTTGATGAAATAAACAACTTCCTTCAATTAATCTAAAAGATCATCTATGCGAGGAAGGGGATAACGATTTTTGATCGTTATTTTATTCAGTGCTCGGTAGTCAATGCACATTCTCCACGAGCCATCTTTCTTTCTCATCAAAACGATTGGTGACCCACATGGTGATGTGCTAGGCTTGATGAACCCTTTCTCGAGCAACTCCTGCACTTGCTTCTTGATTTCAACATTCTCTAAAGCAGATAACCTGTACATCTCAATGTTAGGCAAAGGAACATCTTGTTGCAAAATAATATCATGTTCTATTCCCTTTTTGGGTGGCAGACCTTGAGGTTCTTGAATCAAGACATCATACTCTGAAACAATCTTTTCTATATCAGCTTGCTGATCAGAATTACAACCCTCAAATACATTGGTTTTATCAGTTTTCTTTTCCTTTACAACCATTAGTAAGAATTGTTTGCATGAATTTATCATTCTTTTCATCTGTCCTGAGTTTATGAGAGTATAATTATTCTTGAGCTTATGAGCTCTTACAAAGTATTCGATTCCATCTTTAACAAGTAGATACTTGTTCTCAGCTCTCTAGAAAATAGCCTTTCTATCATACAAGTAAGGACTTCCTAAAAGAATTCCACATATATCCAAAGGAATTACATCTAACTCAACCTCATCTACAAATGCTGACACAAAAGAAAACTTGAGTTTGCACTGTCTAGTCACTTGTAGTTGTGCTTTATCATTCAACCATCCTAATGGGTATGGTTTCTTATGAGGTGTGGTTGCTAATCCCAATTTCTTTACAATTGCTTCAGAAATCAGATTTACTTGTGAGCCATTATCAAACAAAGTATCAATCTTTTGATATTTGGAAACAACTCGAATATGGAAAAGCTCACGCCTTTTTCTCTCATGTTCTTCATCAGTAACAGATTGAGCAGAATTACTAGTAGATGCTTCAGAATTCTTACCTTTCATACCTGTGGCTGCAATGATTGTTTCATCTCCTGAGTCTGACCCCAAATCCTTCTGAATAGCTGCAGCAGTCGTCTTCTTCTTGCCCTCGGACTTCTTAGGCCTCAGCTCTGGATGCAGAATCCAACAGTGCTCATCATCATGCCCCTCCTTTTTACAGTGGGTGCATGAGGCTTTGCCTTTCTGTGCAGTGTTAGCCTTCCTTGCTTTCCATTTCTGCTTTCTTTTCTCCTTGCTCTTGCTTACAGTGGGTTGGGATGGTCCCCCAACTTCTGGATTTCCATTCTTTCCTCTTGCTTCTAGATGAGTAGCTTGTACAGATACCTCATCTATACTAGTGGGATTAAACATGAGGATAGTATGCCTCATGTAGCTGTGTAGACCCCCAATGTACTTCAAAGGAGTTTCTGGTGAGTCTAATGAAATACCCAACATCAATGCTCTCTTTCTGAACTCTTGAATATACCGTTGTACACTTTGCCCTTTCAACTGCCGAAGAGTTTGCCAACTCATCATGGCTTGTTGCATGTAGGCCAATGGATAGAACTGCTTTCTGATGGCAGAAACAAAGTCACTCCAGACAGAGATGGTCTTACCATGCTTCTTTACATCAGCTTGGGTTCTGCCTTCCCACCAAACCAAGGCAGTGCCCCCTAGGCAAAGGCTTGCCAGCTGAATCTTGCTCTTTTCTGAGTCTATATTTTGTACTCTGCAATACACATCAATTTGTCGTATCCAATTGTCCAACTTCTCAGCATTCAACTCTCCATCATATATAGGAAAATCAAATTTAACATCTAACTTAATCAAAGATGCTTTCTTATTATGCACAGGGCTACTAGGAGGTGTAGGGAAGCTTTCTTCTTTCCCCTTTCCTTTGGAGTGGTCATGGGAATGAGACTCATCTTCTTCTTTATTTTGCTTAGAGTTTGATGTATCTTCACCCTTTTGCTTTCTAAAGTCCCTATACATTTCTTCCACCATGGACTTTATAGCTAGGAAACTTTCTAGGAATTGAGAGTCTGGCCCTATAGAACCTTCTTCTGACATTGTCTTTCGAGAATAGACTCTTCCAATTTCAGGATTAGTTTCCACCAACTCTCCTTCTCCTAACTTGAGCTTTGATCTAGTGATCATTCACAGCTAAACCAACACAAGCTTGTCTAACCTTACAGCCTAGAGCTCTGATACCACTTGATCTGATAATCACCCTATGAGTGACCTCAGTTAAAGATTTATTAAACAAAAGGTATTATAGACTCATGTGCTGGTGTGTGTTCTGTGTTATTGAAACAATGGATCGATCAGATTGCCAATACACAGACATTTTGAATGGAAAGACAACAGAGAAATGCAGTAAGCAACACAAAGACACAAGCAATTTTTAATAAGGAGTTCACCCTATTCTCCAGGGCTACGTCTCCGGTCCAGCTTCAGTGGTGGCCTTGTTTTATTATGTCTTTCAGCAGAGAAATTACAATGCAGGGACTCAATATGAGTTCTCTTGAAGCAGAGTTTGCTTGGCAGGGTGGTTCTTGGATTCCCCAAGCCACTTGGAGTACACAGACTCTTGTTCTTCCTACCAGCTCTGTGACCCTCGGTCTACAGTGGAAAGAGCCAACTGTGATGCTCAATCCGGACAGATTCCTCTATGGGAAGGCTTGATACTTCAAGCTCTTTGGTGCTCGATGCTGCCTATGGTCAGCTCGGCCCTCTGTCTCCTCTGCTCTTTGTGCTCAGTCCTCCTCTCAGGGTTCATTGGTCACTGTCTCTCTGGGTCGTTTGGACTCTTCGATCTGAATCTCTCTTCTGATCTCTCTCGTTCACTGTCTCTGCTCATGGCTTTAGCCATTCGACCTCCATGCTTGTACGTTTCCTCTCCCTCCTGCATCGATTCGCCTGTCGCCTGTGTGCTTGGAATTCCATGTTCGGAGTCAGCATAACGCTCAGGAAGTAGCCACGTGTCTCCATCGGAAATGTTGCAGCCCGTTTGTCGATTCGTTGCTTTCTCCACCGTGGTGGTCAACGGATTCCAAATCCTCTTAAATCGTGGCTTAATCCCTGGTCAATTCTGCTCTGTCTATCAGGCACAATCTTAGTTGTCCGATTTGGGCTCCTCCAGATCCAACGTCATTCGCACGTTGAGCGAGGTTGACTTGCGCGACCGATAATGCGCAATCGCGGTGGTTTTTCTCTCTCCTCCGCTGCCACGCGTCGATCGCTGAGGGTGATCGCTCCGTTTCTTTCCAAAACCTCTTACCATTCAAGGGAACCTTGGGTAAAACCGCCGGTTTCCAGGTCGTGGGTCCCACCTTTGTACAATGGCGCTTTTTCTGCTTTTCCGCCCACGGTCCTCTGGCTCCTAACGTGACCGAGTGCTTAATCCCTACCATTTCAGCCTTGTTTGCCCAGTGATGCGCGTTAACGCGCATCGAAAACCAGCTCCTTTTCCCAATCCGGGGCTCCCACGGGCTATTTTGACCTCCTGCGCAGTCTCCATGGGCCTCGGTCAGTGCGCTTTGACCAAGGTCCTCGTCGTTCCACGTCGGCTGCCATGGCCACTGGTTCAGGGTGTTTTCGATCGCTGTTTTGGATTCTTCAAGGATTTGTTCGACCTGTTTTAGTCACGGTTCTATGACAGTCGTTTATGGATCCGATTCGGATCAAGTTATCTGAGGGTTTTCTTATTAAGCAATTTTTGAGTACAATCTGGGTGCCAAATCTGGCTTACCCAATAGAGAATGCCCTTGGCAGCAGTACCTCTCAGTCTAAGACAAATGTCTTGGCTGAAAACTCGGATAAACCCTCCGGCAGCTCCTCAGCTCCAATCTGCCCCAGAAACCCCAACGTCTGCCTTTCTGGACTGCATCATCCTCTCTTTGCCCAGCACTGGCCCTGCGTCACCCTGAATGGGCATGCGTCAGCCTTCTGGCCTTCTGCGTCACTCACGCTGGTCTCTTTGAAGCATTGTGCAGCTCCTGGCTGCCTCTGCGTGAGCCCTGGTTGCTACTGCTTCACTCTCTTTGGCTCCTACACTGATCTCCCGGCACTATCTCAGCCTCTTTGTCTCTTTGTACTCTCTACCCCTCAATTGCAACTCCGATCACTGATTCTATCTCTCTTAGCAAACCCCGTTCTATAGAATAGAATGACTGATCATCTGGGGTACTCTCCAAGTGACCCTCAAGCCTCCTCTTATACTTTTCTCGTTGACATATCAACGACCAAGATTAAGTCCTTAATCAACAACTAGGATTAGATCTAGCTTGATCCATGTCTTTTGGACCATTCTAACACAGTTTTATATTAATCCACATTAATATTTTAATTTTCCTAAGTTTAGACTTAGGGACTCCATTAAAAATATTAATTATTTTAATATTTCTCAAACTTTTTAGAATCTGCCCAAACCCTGTCTGGGTATTGGAGATCTCATGTGCCCCAACCTCTCCACCAAATTTCGTGGCTCGATCACATCCGATGCTACCCCAAATCAACATCTCTCATTTGGATCACATGATGGCTAGTTGGCTTGCCTAGAAATTCACTCGTTTGGATCATATGATGGATATATAGAGAGGTTAATTCGTTTCCTTTGTATGCTATTGGAACACACATACCTAACTCATCAACTGTCCTATGTGAAGTGATCCGAGATTTGTAGATCTGCTCATTACATTTATGATTTGAAATTAGTGATTAGAGATCTGCTCATTATACTTGTGATATGAACTCAGAGCTTTGAGATCTAATACTTATGATCTGAAGTCAGAGGTTCGAGATCTGCTCATTATACTTATGATCTGATGTCTGGTTTTCGAGATCTGCTTATTATCATCAAGATCTGCTTATTATCATTGAGATCTTGTTAATTTTAGTTATGTTCTATGCTTAGAGCAATTTACTTCAATTTTTCCAGTTAGGCTCACTATCAATTCCAGATTAGAAATCACATCAGCATGGTAGTAAAGTGCAAATAGAACATGAACATAAACATCAGAAAACAAGCCAACACAAGAGGACACAAGATGTGGCACCAACCAGCGACAAACCACAATGTGGAGAAACCCTTGATCAAATCTTCTTATATTCTTCAATAGTTCAATAGAGAGAGAGATAGTACATATACATCAGAAGTCAACACTTTGACTTGTCAAGATCAGACATCAGAGATCTTCACCATGAAGATGACAAGGATTGCAGTTCTGAACTCGGGTGAAGGCAAACATTCTTCAACTGGTTCTCCAAGGTGATTCCATCACCATGCTGCACCTACCTAGCAGTTTTATCCTCAATGGAATAATACCAACCCATGACAATGGCACTACCCATCTCGTATTGTAGCAACATCATACAACGCTCTAATGGCTTCAACAGTATGACAACTCCATGTATTATGCTAATGATCTAGGCCCTCAAATACCCATATGAAATATTGACTGTGGTGTTATGGCTTGCGGCCTAACACAATTCTCCTCTACTGCTCACAAGGAAGTCTGTACCTTCATACATGATCAACTCATCAATCTACCTTCTATCAATGAGGGGGCTTCACCAAGGTCACCAAACATAGGCCTATATTAATCTGCCCTTTAACTGTCCCTTTTTGCTGCTCTAAAGGTTTCCAACCAAGGTCTCCAACACAGTGATTACATTCACTGTTCATAGCCTTAATTGTTGATTTGGGAAGCATCGGATGTACTCTAGCCACGAAAATTGGTGGAGAGGCTAAAGCACATGAGATCTCCAATACCCAGAAATGGTTTGGGCAGAATCTAACCAGTTTGGGAGATATTAAATAATTAATATTTTTAATGGAGTCCTTAAGTCTAAACTTAGGGAAAATAAAATATTAATGTGAATTAATATAAAACTGAGTTAGAATGGTCCAAAAGTCATGGATCAAGCCAGATCTAATCTTAGTCATTGATTAGGGACTTACTCTCAGCCGTTGAATTGTCAATGAGAAAAGTATAAGAGGAGGCCTGAGGGTCACTTGGAGAACACACTGAGTTGATCAAGAATTCGATTTTTTGGGCAAGGCTTGCTGAGGAAATTGAAGGAGTGATCAGAGTTGCAGCTGAGGGGTAGTGAATGTAGTAACAGAGAGGCAGAGATAGTACCGAGAGCATCAATGTGGAAGCCGGGAGAGGGTTGACGCAAAGCTAGCTAGAGGCCACGCAGAAGCAGACAGAGGCCACGCAGAGGTAGCTAGGAGCTGCGCCAAGCCTGAGGAGGTTCATCGTGGGAGACGCAAAGGCTCTAGAGGCTGACGCAGAGCCAAAAGAGGCTAATGTTGGGCCAAAGAGGCTAATGCTAGGCAGACGCTAGGCCAGAGAGGCTAACACAGACCCTAGAGGTTGACGCTGGGAGATTTCTTGGGGCAGATTGGGGCTGATATCTGTCTCTGTCTGAGAGGTACTACTGCCGAGGGCATTCTCTGTTGGGTGAGCCATTTCGGGCACCCAGATTGTATTTTGAATCTGCTTAATAGTAAAACCCTCAGATAGTTGCATTGGTTTTCTCGCATTGGGTTTTTCCAGGGACATTAGTCCAAAAATAACGGTGTCACTTGTGTGCTTGTTTTTCCTTCAGTTGATGATCTGTATGTGTTGAGACTGTACTTGTATTTATTTTCAGTATTTACATGGTAAATAACTTGTTAATTAACAAAACAAGTAGAAAGAAATAAGTAAGAAAGTACAGGAAGGATTTTTAACGGATAGACTTAGAAATTCCAACATGGTATTAGAGCGTGGTTGCAGATCATAGGATAACTGAGGGCATCAACCGAGCAGAGCAGCAATAGCAGAAACAACTGTCTCGAGTGACAGAAGCTATTCTTAGCGGAAAAGCAGCAAGGAAGGAGTGACACAGTGCCTGCGTCATTATTTTGAGCCGGGAAAAGGATCAGCGCAGTGGCAAAGAGGAGCAGACCTGACCTACGCAGTGCTTGGTCATCTTTCTCAGTGAGGAAGGATTGATGCCTGTGGCTAGGAGGTGCAGATTTTGTTGGTGCCGGGATTGTGTAGAGCCTAGAGGCTCTAACCTTTAGTTTACTGGGGCATAGGAGGCTGTGGTAAGTTGCGGAGCGACGCTAGTGGGGTATTGTGGTCAGAACAATACCTAATAGGGCAAGACCAAGGAGGAGGGAGTTGCTTCTGATGATTTCTAGCCAAGAAATCTGGATCAGTGGTGCAACTGCACTAACGATCGGAGTGGGGGCATCTTGACATTGGTAGAGGGGTTTCTAGGAGGGAAATCAAGTCTCAGAGGGAGTCACACCAAGAACTTCCAGGAGGAAAGTAGAGAGACTCAAAAGAGTCGAAAGAGGAGCAATGAAATGGAAGTGAACGGGGTAAGAGATTAGGACAGACTGGACGGAGCCTCAAACTTTTTAGTTTGGAAGGCCAAGATCTTGTCCGTTCTAGATGGGAATCGTCTCAAGCACTTCGCCTTGAACACGATAACGATCCCAATTGACCTAGATGAGAACGAAAAGTACTAGGAGGCAATGGTGAGGGCCAAGAGCATCATCCTTGACAGGGTCAAGGACCATGCAGTACCACATATTGCCGAAAAGGACACGAGAAATGCGATGTGGGAGGCCCTGACGAAATTGTATCAACATACTTCTGTGCAGAGGAAGATGCTACTGGAAAATCAGTTGCGGTCATACCAGATGCAGAAGGGAGAACAAATAAACAACTTCCTCGGTCGATTGAAGGAGATCTGGGATCAGTTGACTTCCATAGGGGCCACGCTGAATGAGGAGATGATGGTGAGGACCGCATTGAATGTAGTCTCAGATTGGGAGGTATTTGTCATGTTGGGTAGGTCGACCCTTCTAGATTGGGAGGAACTGTGGCCGACTCTTCGTCAAGAAGAGATCAAAAGTTTAACCAAGGCGGGAAGTAGCGACAAGGGGGTCAGAATCAAGAAGGAGGAAGAGGAGGATGCTGCCCTAGCATCTGAGGGAAAGCAAGAGAAATGAAAGAAGAAGGACCTCTCCAAGGTCAGATGCTTCCATTGTGGGGAACTGGGTCACTATGTGAGCCAATGTCTTAGGAAGAAGAGCAAGGGAGGGGCTTCTCAGACCAAGGCTGCGCCAGCAAGGGCAGAGAAAGAAGTGGAGACAAATGATGACTGTGCCATGAGTGCTCATGCACCTCGAGAGAAGAGGTGGGGAGACATCGAGCTGTAGTCAGACAAACTACAGGCGATGAGGGGCAGGATGCTCGAGGTACCCAACCTCTTGGATTATACCTTGCTATGGGAGCCTTGAAGAGTAGCAGGACTGACGGATGTCAGAGTTGAGAGATTAGTTACTTACTTCTCAGTAACTGAGTTGTAGTGCAGCAATTAGCAATGGCAATGCTATGGGTAGCATGATGCAGCATGATGAGAGGGGTTGCAGTGCAGATACAATAGTGGCAGTTGCAAGGCCATGGGCAGCAACATGGATGCAGAGGGAGCTGCCATACAGATACAACAGTGGTAGTGGTAGGGCCATGGGTAGCAATACATGATGTAGCAGTGCAGAGGATGTTGGGCAGTAGGCCTAGCATCAACAAAGGGACCAATGCCGGATGATCAGGGTGATGTTCAGTGAGGAGTATTACTAGAGCACATTCCTCATTACGAGGTAGTGTTGATTTGGGGTAGCATCGAATGTGCTCTAGCCATGAAAATTGGTGGAGAGGCTAAAGCACATGAGATCTCCAACCCCAAAAATGGTTTGGGAAAAATCTAACCAGTTTGGGATATATTAAAATAATTAATATTTTTAATGGAGTCCCTAAGTCTAAAGTTAAGGAAAATAAAATACTAATGTGAATTAATATAAAACTGAGTTAGAATGGTCCAAAAGTCATGGATCAAACCAGATCTAATCTTAGCCATTGATTAGGGACTTAATCTCGGCTGTTGAATTGTCAACGAGAAAAGTATAAGAGGAGGGTTGAGGGTCACTTGGAGAACACACTGAGTTGATCAAGAATTCGATTTTCTGGGGCAGGGCTTGCTGAGGAAATTGAAGGAGTGATCAGAGTTGCAGTTGAGGGGCAGTGAATGTAGTAGTAGAGAGGCAGAGATAGTATCAGGAGCATCAGTGCAGAAGCCGGGAGAGGGTTGATGCAGAGCCAGCTAGAGGCCATGCAGAAGCAGCCAGAGGCCACGCAGAGGCAGCCAGGCGCTGCGCAGAGCTTGAGGAGGGACAGCGTGGGAGATGCAGAGGCTCTAGAGGCTGATACAGAGGCTCTCGAGGCTAATGCAGAGGCTCCCGAGGCTGACGCAGAGCCTCGAGAGGCTAACGCCGGGCTAGAGAGGCTGACCCTAGGCAGACACTAGGCCCGAGAGGCTGACACTGGGTAGACATTGGGCCAGAGAGGCTGACGCAGACCCTAGAGGTTGATGATGGGAGATTTCATGGGGCATATTGGGGCAGATTGGGGTTGATATCTGTCTCCGACTGAGAGGTACTATTGCCGAGGGCATTTTCTGTTGGGTGAGCCATTTCTGGTACCCAGATTGTATTCTGAAACTACTTAATAATAGAACCCTCAGATAGCTGCACCGGTTTTCCCGCATTGGGTTTTTCTAGGGACATTAGTCCAAAAATAACGGTGTCACTTGTGTGCTTGTTTTTCCTTCAGTTGATGATCTGTATGTGTTGAGACTGTACTTGTACTTATTTTCAGTATTTACGTGTTAAATAACTTGTTAATTAATAGAACAAGTAGAAAGAAATAATTCAAAATGTGCGGGAAGGATTTCTAACAGATAGACTTAGAAATTCCAACATTCATCAGGTTCACACCCCTTGCTCCATCCAAGTGACTGTACATAGCTTCTGAATCAAGGTCTGCAACATACAATAATTTTGCCCTTGCATTTATGTCAACACAGCCCTAACATATGCTGTCCAAGCACGCCTTGCTGGACAGGCCTTAATTCATACCTTTCAACACTCTTCTCCACGTCATACAAGCTACTTTCAGACCTTCCTTATATGCCTGAAGCTTGACGTTGTCCCTATCTGGAACAGAGGTCAGATTAGGCATCAGATAGCTGTGGTATGACTGTGGCTAGGGCATGCTTGAATAGACTTCATTTTGACCGTGTCTAGGGCTAGTTAAGGCCTCCTCTTTCCAGCATATAGGAATCCTCCTCTTGCTACATAGAACCCTCATTGACTGCGGATCATATCACCTTGGAGGACTGCGGTTAGGGCTAGTTAAGGCCTCCTCTTTCCAGCGTATAAGAGCCTTCTTCAATTGCGGATGAAGGGCATCATCTAGTGCAGAATAAGGCCAATAGTTAGGGCGTATCTAGACTGTGGCTAGGGCACGAATAGAACTGCGGTTAGGGCTCTTTTGAACAACGTGTTGGTCTCTCCTTAAGATTGTGTATAGGTGCCTTTTAGGACATTGGATAGGGTCTCTTCTAGACTAGCGATTAGATCTCTCCTTGCTGCCATATGGAGGCTTCCTTCACTGCGTTAAAGCCTCCTCCGTGACAGTGTTAAGGTCTAGGGCAGCATATCCTCTTTAGATCTCTCCTCCCACCAAAACCCAAAGACAAGTGGGGAGGAAGAGATCACAAGAGGTGTGTCCAAAATGACTTGCAAGCCATCTCTATTTATAGTGCAATGTTGAGGATAGATGGGGGTAATTTGGTTGTTGGTTGACCTTGACGAATTGTCACATAACACAAATAAATTCATATCTCCATGAATACATATTGGAATCGGATGATCTTTAGATCAATCCTACACCTCTCGACGAGATGAATCCAAGAAAAATATCAGCTGCCATCAATAAGATGACCCACATGGAGTTTGGCCCTAGTTGCCAATTTTAATAGATCTGAAGTCTAGTATTTGAGCTATGCTTATTATCGTTGCGATCTGAAGTCTGGTGTCTGAGATCTGCTTATTATTATAGTGATCTGAAGTCTGGGTTCGAGATCTAAGCCTAGATCTGAATTCTAATCTAACTGCCTTCTGTGATATGATGAGAGGTTCAACCTCTCCTTGGTGATCTTTGTTGGACATTCAATTGTGGAGACTTAACACTTGTGGAAGCCTTCTTGGGTCAGTTTAATATTTGTCTTGATGTATTGTTGAAGGATCTATCTAAGAAAGTTTTGGTTGGGTTTTCTCCCTTGTGGGGTTTTGCCTTGGTCTTTGACCTTATTCTGGTGTCTCTTGTTTATTGTGAAAAGCACATCAATGAGCTATTTTCTATTTGTCATAAACAAATAAATTGTTAATCAGTTAGGAGAATACTTTCTAGTTGGTGCATTCAAGGAAATTTCACACCGATACTCTTTGAGGATAGGGTATCCAAGATAAGAGTAGTCCTAAGGACCAATATTCTTTGAGGATGGGTGATATCCAAGATAAGAATAGTCCTGTAAGGACATACTTGGTGAACATCTAGATGGGGTATGTGCCTTAAGAGGCGACGATGGTGTCCATATATATGCCTCCCAGCATTGTGCTTTGATCTAGTGGAGAGATAGAGCTTGTAAGTGAAGGCCTTGCTATGTTTGACAATGTTGGTTATGATGATGATGATGCTTATCAATCTGAATCCCTTCTTGTGAGAATATTTCAATTTGAGAGTATCCTGGTATCCTATTGTGTCATTATGAATACATCCCTAGTTAAGAGGGAATGTTGGAAATTTTACTACGTTTGGTCTTCATAATTATCATTGTACTTGTATTAATATGTATCACATGTAAAAGCAAAAAGAAGAAAAATAATTCTTATTATTATTATCATTTTCATTAGTCAAAGCGTGTTCTTCATGCTTGTAGGATTATTTGAGTCAAATTTTTTTTTGTCACGAGTCAAACAAATGTACTTGAGTCAAAGTCCCATTTGGACTCTTTGTAAGAAAAAGAAAAATCATTTTATTTGAGTCAAAAAGTCAAGTTTTGTCACCACTAGACCAAGTCGGCCCTCTTGGACAAGTTGGCCCAAAAAGGCACCTATTCAACCTCTTGGAAAGCTATAAATGTTAGAAAATCAGAAAGGCAAAAATATTTTCTTATACTTGATAATTACTTGTGATGTTCTTGACTTCTTATTAGGTTTTTCTTTATATTTTCTTTCTTTTAGTTCATCAAGCAATTACCAAAGAAAAAGCACATAAAACAATGGACACCATATATAGGCACTATGCTAGGGCAAAACCCCCTCGAGGGGAAAACCCAGTCAAAAATCTCTTCCTTTCAATAGTATTCTTTGAGACTCTTTGCCCTAGACAAAGACCAAACCTTCCCTCCACACCAAGTCAGCCTCCCAGATCTTCGACCTCGCTTCCAGCAACTTCAACTATGTAGTAGCTTCCAGCATCAGTCAACTTTCGACATCAACAAAACTTGGAAGACTTCTGTTGGGTCCCTATAATACTAGTGATTACCCCATTACTATTGTAGTTATACCCCTTATTAATATTGTTGTGCCCCTATTGCCCCCATATTGTTATTACTGTGCCCCATAGAATCCCTCTATTGTTATTTTTGTGGCTTTATATTATTATTGTTAGGTCGGCTGGATTATATTGTGACTCCTTAGACTCCTATATATAGAAAGGAGGTTTTGTCATTTGAATCATCCAAGAATTGTTCATTTATGTAATGTAAAGGAGGTTGCCCCCTCGAAGAGGCTGAATTCTAAGGCGTTGATCTATCTTTTCTTGAGCTGGTTTCATAACATTTGGTATCAGAGCTTTGGATTCTAGGGTTTCGCTGCTCCAAACAGGTCATCGTGGCATTTTCGCTATAACTTTTTTTCTGCGACGTTTCAGAAGTTGCAAAAAAAACCCATTTGAGAAGAAATCGCGCTGAACCTCGGGTCCGAATTTCAGAGCTTTTCGCGCTATATTTGCGGAGATATGATCTGAGGAAGTTGGTCTTTTTGCAGACTCCTGAATTACATTCCAAACAGGTGACCTGGGGAAAATCGTCATAACTTTCTCTCTAGGGATCGGATTGAAATTTCGTAAGAAGGTACAGAAAGAGGATGGACTGTAGTTTCTTGTATGCATTTTTCAGATCCAAAGGTCGAAACAGTGACTCGTGGCACGTCGTACAAGTTCGCTCTACTGAACTAGTCTATAATCAAGTCACTGTGGGAGATTTCACATAACTCTTCCTTGGAGAATCCAATTTGGGTCAGACTTATGGCATTGGAAAGAGGACGCAGAAGGCTACTACAGGTCGCAATTTCAGAACTGGATGATCTGAAATTACAGAGATACATCAGATTCAATATCAGGCTTCTACAAAGTGAAAAAAGGTGTGTAGTTTTTTTTTTAAATTTTTGCGTAAGCTTGGTTTGAAGGAATTCAAAGGGCATAGTAAAGCATTATTATCGGTAACTGATGCCCCGAGGAAAGAAAATGCAAACACCTAGTAAGGAACCTGAAAGCTCTAGCATGACTCATGAAGAAGAGGAAGAAATGCTACATGATATATCAAAATTACAAGAACAAGTGCAACAAATGTCACGCTCACAAAAGCTAACAGAAGCTAAGATAAATGGCGTGGAATCTAAGATAAATGGCGTGGAATCTAAGATAAAGGGCATGGAAGCTAAGATGGATGATTCGAAGACAGATTTGAAGAGAGACATGGCAGATTTGAAGACAAATTTGAAGACAGACATGGCAGATTTGAAGACAAATTTGACAAATTTTCTACAAGAAATACTTACTAATGGTGAAAAGGTTGTAAAGGAAACTCATGATGTGAACAAAAGAAATGTTAATCATGATTCCATAGACTCTAATGTTGGATCGAAGACCCACCATATTCCAAAAATCGATATGAGGAAGTTTGATGGCAAGGATCCCGCCACATGGATATTACAGATGGAGCAATTCTTCGATCTCAATAATGTGCAAAACACACAAAAGGTACGTATGGCAACTTTATATTTGGAACCAAATCAGTTTGTATGGTATCAATGGCTTTGCTCTCGTAAACAATTTATCACTTGGGCAATTTTTACGGAAGAATTGATAGCACATTATGAGGATACAAAAAGCAACACTTTTTTTAGCCAATTGATAAGTCTCAAACAAAAGGGTTCAATAATGGAGCACATTGAGGAGTTCCAAAAATTGAACATAAGGGTAAAAGATATTCCAGAGGAGCATAGGATTGATGTGTTCATAGGGTCTTTAAAGGATAATATCCAACATGATGTTCGCCTTTGGGAACCTGATTCATTAGAGAAGGCATTCAGGTTAGCAAGAAAAATGGAAAGCAAAATTATGGCAACCAGGAAGCATACCACTCACAACTATAAAGACGGAAGTGTTGTTGCCCCTAGTCTTCCACAACCTATAAGGTTGACACCACAACAATTGGAAAAAAAAGAGCAAAAGGGCTTTGTTACAGTTGTGATAGCAAATACACTAAAGGTCATAAGTGTGCTGAGAAGAAATTATTCTACATAGATTGTGAAGAGGAAGAAGAAAAGGAGCAAGAAAGGTCAAAAGAAGAGGATATACTCCAGGAACAAAGCCTAGATGAAGAACAAATAAATCCGACCATATCTTGTAATGCATTGGCGGGAATTACCACTCCTCAAACCATCAAGATAGAAGGACAAATCAAGAAGAAAAAGGTAATAGTGTTGATTGATTCAGGAAGCACCCACAATTTTATTCATTGTAAGGTAGCAAAAGAATTGAATTGCTTCCTATATCCAGCACCAGAGTGTCAAGTGATGATTGCAAATGGAGGAACAATAAATTGCTCTGGAAAGTGCCATAATATCAAGCTATCCATGGGAGAATATGTATTGACTAGCCCAATGCTTTCCATTCCAATGGGAGGTGCTGATGTTGTACTAGGAGTCCAATGGCTACAATCCTTGGGTACAATAGCTTTTAATTTTCAAGAACTTTTCATCAAATTTTCTACGAAGGAAAGGAAGTTGAATTAAGGGGTATTGCAGGGAAACCAGGAAAGATAATCAGCTCTAATGGTATGACAAAGCTTCTAAAAAAGGAGCAAAGAGGTGTAATTGCACAATTATGTTCGCTAGATGTTTCCACATCGGAATCATCTATTTCTCCAGATCTCCAAAAAGTCCTGGACAATCATTCCAAGGTATTTGAGACTCCCAAAGGTCTCCCACCTATGCGTGATCATGATCATGCTATTCATCTGATTCCAGGAAGTGTTCCTCCAAACATCAGGCCGTACAGATATCCCTATGTCCAAAAGAGTGAAATTGAACGTATGGTTGCAGAAATGCTAGAGGCTGGTATAATTCAACCGAGTCAAAGTTCTTTCTCTGCTCCAGTAGTATTGGTGCACAAGAAGGATGGATCATGGCGCATGTGTCCGGATTATAGGGAGCTCAACAAGCTCACTATTAAAGATAAGTTCCCCATTCCTGTCATTGATGAATTACTGGATGAATTGCATGGATCAATTTACTTCACCAAGTTGGATCTTCGTTCAGGATATCATCAAATCAGAATGAAGATTGAAGACATTCCGAAAACAGCATTTAGAACTCATGAGGGTCATTATGAATTTTTGGTCATGCCTTTTGGCCTTACCAATGCACCTTCAACATTTCAAGGTTTGATGAATTCAATTTTCAAACCATTCCTTAGAAAATTTGTGTTAGTATTTTTTGATGATATACTAATCTACAGCAAGTCTTGGAAGGATCATGTTGAACATGTTGACAGGGTGCTACAACTATTGGAGGAGAAACAATTATATGCAAAAAGATCCAAATGTTTCTTTGGAGTCCAGGAGGTGGAATATTGGGTCATATTGTATCTCATGAAGGAGTTAAGGTAGACCCTAGCAAAATTAAAGCCATTAAGGAATGGAAAATCCCCACATCCATAAAGCATCTGCGAGGATTTCTTGGGTTGACAGGGTATTATCGCAAGTTTGTTAAGAATTATGGGAGAATAGCAGCACCTCTAACAACATTATTGAAGAAAGATGCATTTTCATGGACTCCGGAAGCAACAAAGGCCTTTGAACATCTTAAAGAGGCAATGTGCCAAGCACCGGTCTTAGCTACACCGGACTTCACAAAAACCTTTATTGTGGAATGTGATGCTTCAGGAAATGGAATTGGTGTTGTTCTAATGCAAGATGAAAGACCCATTGCTTTTGAAAGTCGTCCAATCAAGGGAAAGTTTTTAAGCAAAGCTATTTATGAGAAGGAAATGTTGGCAATACTCCATGCACTTAAGAAATGGCGACCCTACCTAATGGGAAGACACTTCAAGGTAAAAACGGATCATGATAGCCTTAAATACTTTTTAGAACAAAGATTATCCTCTGAAGAGCAACAAAAGTGGGTCACAAAGATGTTGGGTTATGACTTTGAAATCATCTACAAAAAAGGGAAGCAAAATGTGGTGGCAGATGCACTCTCAAGAAAGGATGAGGATGTGGAAGCATTGTTGTGCGCCATTTCTATTATCCAACCAGATTGGATAAACGAAGCAAGGGAGGAATGGAAGAATGACGAAGAAGTGTGGGCACTTATTCGAAAGTTACAACAAGATTCCAGTACGTCTGATACATTTAGCTGGCAAAATGATTCGTTATGGTACAAAGATCGCTTATACCTCTGTAAGAATTCCCAGCTAAAACAAAAGATTCTTATGGAATTGCACACTTCTCCCTTAGGAGGGCACTCAGGATTTTTAAAAACTTACCACAGGGTTAAGAAGGAATTTTTTTGGGATGGCCTTAAATCAGATATTCAAAAGTTTGTGGCGGAATGTTTGGTTTGCCAACAAAATAAAGTTGAAACAATTAAGACACCGGGTCTATTACAACCTTTATCCATTCCAAGCCAACGTTGGGAGGAGGTTTCAATGGATTTTATCACAGGTTTACCCAAGTCTGAGGGAAAGAGTGTCATCATGGTGGTAGTTGACAGACTTACCAAGTATGCACACTTTTGTGCATTATCACATCCATTTAAAGCCAGTACAGTTTCTACTGCATTTATGGAAACAATTCAAAAGCTACATGGAAACCCAAAGATTATTGTAAGTGACAGAGATCCCATTTTCACTGGAAATTTTTGGACAGAATTATTTTCTTGTCTTGGTACTCAGTTAGCTCATAGCTCATCTTATCATCCTCAATCTGATGGGCAAACTGAGATAGTAAACAAATGTTTGGAAGGATATCTTCGTTGCTTATATCTGATAAACAGACACAATGGGTCAAATGGTTGCCTCTGGCTGAATGGTGGTATAACACTTCCTTCCATACAGCAACAAAAATGACCCCATTTATGACACTTTATGGGTATCAACCACCATCCATCACATCATATTTAAGAGAAAATTCTAAGGTTCAGGCAGTGGAACATCACATCGAACATCAACAACAAGTCCTCCAACTCTTAAAGGATAACCTCGTGTTGGCACAGAATAGAATGAAACAACAGGCAGATCAACATCGCAGTGAAAGAAGTTTTGATGTAGGTGATTGGGTATTCCTACGGCTACAACCATAATGTCCCTCAAGCAAGCTAAGAAGGATAATAAATTATCACCAAAGTATTATGGTCCGTACAAGGTGTTGCAAAAGATTGGTACTATGGCATACAAATTGGAGCTTCCTGCAGCTTCTCGATTGCACCCAGTTTTCCATGTTTCATGTTTAAAGAAGGTTATAGGCGACAAGCTCCCAGTTCAAACAATATTGCCAGAACTTGACGAGGAAGGAAAAATTATATTGGAACCGGAAGCAGTCACAGAAACAAGAACTCGACAGCTACGAAATCGATCAATTTCAGAGTATCTTATCAAGTGGAAGAACTTATCCGCTGAAGATTCCACATGGGAGGATGAGAATTTTATGCAGAAGTATCCAGAACTACTCAAGCGTTGAGGACAACACTTTTTTGAAGGAGAGGGGCATGTTGGGTCCCTATAATACTAGTGATTACCCCATTACTATTGTAGTTATACCCCTTATTAATATTGTTGTGCCCCTATTGCCCCCATATTGTTATTACTGTGCCCCATAGAATCCCTCTATTGTTATTTTTGTGGCTTTATATTATTATTGTTAGGTCGGTTGGATTATATTGTGACTCCTTAGACTCCTATATATAGAAAGGAGGTTTTGTCATTTGAATCATCCAAGAATTGTTCATTTATGTAATGTAAAGGAGGTTGCCCCCTCGAAGAGGCTGAATTCTAAGGCGTTGATCTATCTTTTCTATCTTTTCTTGAGCTGGTTTCATAACAACTTCGATCTCCCAAACAAGGGAACGAAACAAAGACAGAGAGGCACCAAAATTTCGTTTTTCTTCTTCTCTTTAGACTCCACCCAACTCACACTTCTGTTGATTTTTGGGTAGCATCGGATGTGCTCTAGCTCCGAAATTTTGTGAAGGGGCTAGAACACATGAGATCTCCAAGACCCAAAAATTGTTTGGTGAAATTCCACCCGGATTGTATTTTATTAAAATAATTAATATTTTTAATGGGGTTCCTAAGTCTAAACTTAGGAAAATTAAAATATTAATGGGTATTAATGAAAATATGGGTGAGAAGCTTCTAAGAGACGAGGATCAAGTCTAATTTAATCTTAGCCGTTGATTAGAGATTAGATCACGACCATTGATTTCTCAACAGGAAAAGTATAAATGGAGGCTTGGGGTCAGTTGGAAAAAACACATAGACAGATTGAGGAAATCAATTTTCTGAGTTGAGAAGTTCTCAGGAGGAAAATCGATTGGGGAGATCTTGTAGCTGAGGGGTAGGGATAGTTCGGGAATACTGACAGAGAGGCAGAGAGAAGCTTGTGGAGGCAGCGCAATAGCCAAGAGAGCTGATACTGGGCCATTCTGGGCCCACACAACCTTGACACAGAGCCAGAAGGGCCAACACAGAGGGAGAAAGCTGCCTTCCACGCAGAGAGCCGGAACAACTGGGAAAAGCTGACGCAGTGGGCAAAAGAGCTGACGCAGAGCTGACATAGAGCCTCAGAGAGCTCCGCTCAGGCCCATGCAGTTACTGTGAAGGGGCAGCACAGTTGTATAAGGGGATAGCCAGTTTTGTTACCGGATCAACTAAAATTTGCCAGGTGAATTGAGGTAAAACTCACTCAAGTTTTCCGCCATTGTATTTTTCTGTCATTGGTTTGTTGGGAGGGCAACCAACATTTGTATTTAGAACTACTGCTTAATAATGGAAAACCCTCAAAGCTGCTGCACCGGTTTTCCCGCATTGGGTTTTTCCAGGGACGTTTAGTCCAAAAATAAGTGTGTCCTTTGTGTGGTTGTCCCATTTATTTTTTAGTACTTAATCTGTATATTGGTGTAGGCTGCAGTGTACTTGCATTAATATTTTCTGAATATTTCTAAAAATAACTTGTTAAATGAAGAACACAAGTAGGTAATGCAAACCAGTTTACTGTAGTAGGATTTTTGACTTGTTTGATTAAGAAATTTTCACACTTTGGCCTCCTTAGACACACTTTGCACTTCTCCAACTTCCTTAGAGATATCAAATTTGCTTGAGATGAGATACTCCAAATGAATTCGACTTGCTTCTATTTCTAGGCTTCAAGGCAGGTCAAAATGATGTCCTTAGGCCGACTTGATATGGAGGATACATAAATTATATTTGACTCAATACTAAACATTTTTACATGATTCAAAAGCCTAAGAAGGGTCTCTTTAAAAGTACAATGACTCTATTGACTCAGAATAAATCTTATAAGTCCTCAATGGGAACTTTAACCTAAAACATGGTGACCCAAGCATGAAACCCATGCTTTAATAAGTCACAATAATAATAATAATAATAATTCTTTTCTTTATTCTTTTGACAAGTGCATTGCGAGATGACTCAAATCATTTAATGAAGACCGAACCTAGTTACATTTTCCAACACTACCTCTTAACTAGGGAGGTATTCATCATATACAAGTACAAGGAAGATCTCAACTATATGAACCATGAAGAACTTTAGGCACCAGAATGTCATGGACTAGATTCCTGACTAGGGCAATCTATCCATTGGTCTCTCAAGAATTTAGTGACTGCAATGCCATGGACTAGATTCCTGACCAAGGAAATCTATCCAAGTGGGAATAAGATGGACTCAAGCTTTCAGCCTCTCTAGGTACCATCAAGCTTAATCGCTAACCATCAACCCAAAGATCCGGGTGTGTATCCAAAAACAAACCTTTATAATCAACACTACCTTTCCAACTTCGGGACCTAGACATCAACACAAAGTGTCGACTAGATGTCCTCCCAGGGAATGCTTCACTCACAAAGCCTCTCCTTGATCCAGCAAATCAAGGAAAACAAATCTTTGCTGATCAAATTGATCGTTAACCAGTGCTATCAAAACCTTCGAGAGATTTAAACACAACCCCAATCAATAATATTTTCACATATTCATAAATAAACACAAACCTTCGGGGTTTTCTTGATGTTGCTTCTCAACTTTTCATAGCAGGACTATCAACCTAATCTCTAACAAAAAGATTCCTCAATCATACAGTTTCCTTTTGTACTTCCCATGCAACAACATATCCTTCGAAATTCATTCTT
Source organism: Pinus tabuliformis (assembly GCA_031772625.1). NCBI lineage: Eukaryota > Viridiplantae > Streptophyta > Pinopsida > Pinales > Pinaceae > Pinus > Pinus tabuliformis. The sequence goes on from CM062815.1 coordinate 709,512,764, forward strand.
CAATCAAAACCAAGCTATGTCCTCCCTCTCAACCAAGGAGCATCTCTTTATCAAGACTCCTTCTGAATCTAAGGGAGATCTCTCCTATTTTCGTATCGGAGAATCTTTCGTGGCTTCTAACCATTTCATCAAAGTTATCATCATCCCATCATGCTTTTCACATCAATGAACATCTCCACCATTTTGAAAATTGTGTACGTGCACAACTTAGATAGCAAGGCCAAGTACAACCAAAACTATCGAAGCATGAAGTTAGCTATTTCAGAATTACGGAAGCATTTCAACCTTACATATATTAGATACCCAAACTTACACATATTCTTCAACAACTTGCTAGGGACTTTGTCATAAATCCTAGACTACTTCATAACAACTTTCATTATATCTAGGGTTTCAATTTTTCTTCCAGAAGTATGACATACTACAACACATAGCAAATCCTAGCAACAATTCAAACAAATATAGATCAACAAAGTATCTAACATCTTTCAGAATTCATATGTTAGACTTCCACTAGGGTTTCATACAAATCCTAGATTTCATACAAGGGTATTAATCAAACAAGACCAATAACAACTTAGTCATTAACATGACCAACTTCTACTAGGGTTAGTTGCAAACCCTATATTTTCAATCAAACAATCAATCCCAACTAAACTCATATTTAAACAATCTTACACAAATCTCAAATCATCATATTGTCATCATACATCAAAGATTTTTCACTTCTACTAAGGTTCAACTCCAAAACCCTAGAATTTCACAAATACTATCATCCTAGGAAGACAAACTTTGACTAGAGCTTAGTTCCAAACCCTAGGATTCATGACCACCGACAAATAGATCAACTCATACATGTAGGACTTCATGATCATGCATAGGCATTTCATATCATGTGTTAGTCAAACCCAACTTCACAGAGATCAATAAGAGTTAGACATACAACAAGCTTGATTAGACTAGGGTTTGATTAGATAAACACACACATACCAAGGAAATAATTTCTAAGACATTATTAGGGTCTTGCTTACACATTCCACCAAACCCTAATGAGTTAGTTTTTCAATATAGGAACATATCAAACTCAAGATTACCAAAATTTTCAGAGGTTCGGGATTTTAGAGTTTATCATTCAATCCTAACAAGTTAGGTTTTCCTGATCATACCAAAATCCCAAACATGGCATCATCAATATAAACTTCAAATATCATTTCTCAATAACCCTATGTAGTTTAGACTCTAGAGTTTCAGACATTACCATAAGCATACCCTTAAGTTAGGGTTTTCCAGAGAACCTGTCTAGGGTTCTATAAAATCAGTTAAGAATAGGGGTGGGGTAGATTTATCAAGTGATGAATCACCCAAAATAAGAACCATTATGATTCACTATAACTAGACACAACAATGTCAGTAATAGATTGTCAAATGAATAAACATTTACTATAAAGAAATTAATGTTTTAAAGCATACCTTTGTTCCTTGACAAACCTTGTCTTGAGAGGTCCTCTTTCATACTCCTTGAGAATATAATAGATGTTTTCCTAATCAAGACAATAGAGGGAGAATGGTGATTAGTATCAATAGAATCAAAACTAAATGAGTACATGAAACCAAAATCTGAAAGGAAATGAGATAATTATCTTTAGGAGTTGTTGGGGGCTCCCTCCACAGCTTGAGGGATACCTATAAACAAACAATGTCTTTTCCAAAAACATATTAAAAACCTATAAATTCTAAAACATCAAAAATACAAAATAGAATATCTAGTACTAGAAGCAAATGACTTAATAGTGTAGGTCCTTTATATCAGATTCTTCATGTTTGACTTTCTTTGGATCTTCTTCTTTAGCAATGTTAGCATGATCTCTATCTCTCTTCTTATTCTTTGGATTGTCGGGACAATCACTTCTATAGTGACCCCTCTTATGACATTGATAGCATTCTACTTTGGACATGTCTACTCTTTTCCTCGGTCCTTTCAATTTCTTTCCTTTGTATTGAGCAGTATAGGCATTAGATACTTCTTTAGGATTGACAACTAGAGAGATCCTCAGTTCTTCTTAATTGCAGGCAGTCCATAGTTCTTCAAAAGTGGGAGCTTCCTTCCAACTGTTAATTCCTGCAAAAAATGCACCCCAAGTAGGTGGCAATCCCAATAGAGTGGTGATCACAAGTTCTTTCTCTGGAACAATTTCATCAATGGCTAAAAGATCATCTCTGATTCTTGCTATCTTCACAAAGGAGGCCACTGTATCTTCTTTAGTCATCTTTGTGGTCCTTAGTTCATTCTTCAAACTTGCACTTAACCAATGTTTTTAATAGTGAATAAATTTGACAGGGCTTTATACATTTCCTAAGCATGATTGATGTTGGCTATAAATGGGACAAGATTGTCCTTTATTCCTTCTACCATTAGAGTCATGGCCACCAATTCTAATTCTCTGAATTTTACTTTGTTAGCATCACTAGAGTCATCTGTAGGCTTCTTTACTTTTCCTTTGACCAAGTCTAGTACCTTGTTCTTTTCAAGGATGAGGTCAATCCTCTTCTTCCAAGAGCTGTAGTTTGAGCCTTGAGGCCCCTTCAAGTTTGCTCTCTCCCTTGATTGTGTTAGACATCTTCCTTGAGTATAGTAGACTCCTTCCCTAGGATAATCTTTTTGAATGGTTCCTTGATCAAGTGCTTGAGACTGCCTTTTTCTTCTATCTTCACCAAAGCTTTGATACCATGTTAGAAAATAAAAAAGGTAAAAGGATTTTCTTATACTTGATAATTACTTGCGATGTTCTTGACTTCTTATTATGTTTTCTTTATATCTTCTTTCTTTTAGTTCATGAAGCAATTACCAAAGAAAAAGCACATAAAACAATGGACACTAGATATAGGCACTATGCTAGGGCAAAAACCCCCCTCGAGGGGAAAAGCCAGTGGAAATTCTCTTCCTTTCAATATTATTCTTTGAGACTCTTTACCCTAGACAAAGACCAAACCTTCCCTCCACACCAAGTCAGCGTCCTAGATCTTCGACCTCTCTTCCAACAACTTCAACTATGTAGCAACTTCCGGCATCAAAAAAACTTGGAAGACTTTAATCTCCCAAACTAGGGCATGAAACAAAGGAGAGAGGCAACAAAATTTCATTTTTCTTCTTCTCCTTAGACTCCACCCAACTCGCACTTCCTTTGGCCTCCTTAAGGCTTAGACACACTTCACACTTTTTCGGCTTCCTTAGAGACATCAAACTTGCTTGAGATGAGATACTCCAAATATCATGGATGTGCTCTAGCCATGAAAATTGGTGGAGAGGCTAAAACACATGAGATCTCCAAAACCCATAAATCGTTTGGAGAAATTCTACTTGGATGAGGAGATATTAAAATAATTAATATTTTTAATGGGGTCCTAAGTATAAACTTAGGAAAATTAAAATATTGATGTGTATTAATATAGTTTTGGGTTAGAAGGTTCTAAGAGACAAGTTTCAAGCCAAATCTAATCATAGCCATAGATTAGGGACTTAATCTCGGTCGTTGAAGACTCAACAAGAAAAGTATAAGAGGAGGCTTGAGGGTCAGTTGGAGATACACCAAATTGATCAGTTAATTCGATTTTCTAGAGCGGGGTTTGCTGAGAGAATCGAACTAGTGATCTGTTGTAGTGAGGGGCAGTTCGACAGAAGGTCGAGAATACATATAGAGAGGCAGAGATAGTGCCAGAGAGACAGCACAGGGCCTGGGAAGGCTGATGTAGTGGTTGAGGAGGCCAACGTGGGTGACGCAGAGGGCCAGAAGGTTGACACAGAGAGCCAAGTGGCTGATGCAGAGGCAACAGTCGGTTGGTAGAGGCTAGCAGCGCTGACGCATGGCCAAGAGGCAGCGCTGGAGATTTTCGTGGGGCAGATTGGAGCTGAGAGGGTGACATAATCCCTGGAGAGTGATGCAGAGAAATGGAGAAGCTTGGAACAACTTTCGCTGTCTAGCTAAGGACTTGCTGTAGTTGCTGTGGGATCGATCATCTGGTGGTTGATCAGCCAGAATATCTGTCTCTGAGGAGAGGTACTTCTCCAAGGAAATTCTCTGAAGGGTGAGCCATTTCCGACACCCTAGTTGTATTCAGAAACTGCACACTAATAAAACCCTCATATCTGCTGCATCGATTTTCCCACATTGGGTTTTTCCGGGGACAATTGTCCGAAAATAACGATGTCCCTTGTGTGATTGTCGTAGTGATTTCAGTTGCTGATCTGTATATGTGTTGAGGCTACATTTGTGTTTATTTCGGTATTTATATTTATAAATAACTTGTTAATGGAAAGAACAAGTTGGAGATAATAAACCAGATAATGCAGTAGGGATTTCTGACGTGTCAGACTTAGAAATTTCAACATGGTATCAGTGGATTGCAGATCACAGGAGAACTGAAGGCACCAGTAGTAATCTAAAGAATTTGTAGCAGCAATAGTGGTCCTGAGAGACAGCGTTGTTCCAGAGCAGAAGCAACTAGAGAGGAAGAGACATAGAGCCTGCGTCATCATTTCGAGCCAAGAGGAGGGTCAGCGTAGAGGCAGAGAGGGGTAGATCAGACCTACGTAGTACCTGATCATCTTTCTCAACCAAGAAGGATCGACGCTGTGGCTAGGAGGTGCAGATTTAACCCCTACTGAGATTGCGCAAAGCCTGAAAGGCTTAGTTTCTTCTATTGCTAGAGCTTGGGAAGCTGTGGGCAGATTGTGATTTGAGGAGCTGGTGGGACGCTATTTCTGTCGAAGCAAAACAATGTCTACGAAGACGAAACCAAGGTAGAGGGAGTTGCTGCCTTGACCAATTTCTAGTTAATAAATCTAGATCCGAGTTGTAGTTACAAGGAGGATTGGAGAGGAGCAGTTCGACAGTTGGCCAAAGGATTTCCAAGAGGGAAATTAGGACTTAGAGGGAGATTTCCAGAAAGAAAGTCGAGACTCAGAGGGAGTCCAGAAGAGGAGCTAAAATGGCAGCGAACGGACTGAGGGATTAGGACAGGTTGGACAGTGCTTCCAACTTTGTCATCTAGAAGGCCAGGATCCAGGCAGTCCTGGATTGACATCACATCAAGGACTTTGCCTTGAGAACCGTGGCTATCCCAGTTGACTCAGCTAAGAACGAGAAGTATGAGGATGCAATGGCGAGGGCAAAGTGCATGATCGTAGACGCGGTCAAAGATCATGTCATACCACATATTGTTGAAAAGAACACAACCAAGGAGATGTAGGACACCTTGACCACCTTAACCAGGGCTCTTCTGTGTAGCGGAAGATGTTGTTGGAGAATCAACTGCAATCGTATCAGATGTAGAAGGCAGAGGAAATATATCTATTCCTTCTTTGGTTGCAGAAGATTCACGACCAGCTTACTTCCGTGGGGTCTAGTCCAAATCCAGAACTTATGGTCAGGACTGCCCTGAATGCAGTCTCCGAGGAGTGGGAGACATTTGTCCAAAGTATTTTGGGCAGGGCTACTCTTCTCGGTTGGGAGGAGATGTGGGCAACTCTTCACTAGGAAGAGATCAGGAGGATGACTAAGGCGGGGAGTAGTGGCAAGGGAGGTCGAATCAAGAAAGAGGAGGAGGAGGATGCGGCTCTAGCATCTGCAGGATAGCAAGGGAAGAGGAAGAAGAAGGACATCTGCAAGGTAAAGTGTTTCCATTGTGGGGAGCTGGGACATTATGCATCCTAGTGTCCTAGGAAGAAAAACAAGGGAGAGGCTTTCGATTCAAAGGCAGCTCCAGCTAAAGCGGATAAAGAGGCTGAAATTGATGATGATTGTGCCATGAGTGCTCATGCACCTTTAGAGAAGAGGTGGGTAGACTTCAAGTTGTAGTCAGGAGGACTACAGACTAGGGGCAGGATCCTTGAGGTGCCCAAACTCTTGGATCATATCTGGCTATGAGAGCCCTTAGCGACAATAGCAGGATGACAAGAGTCGGGTGTAGCAAAGTGTACTGGAGCAGCAAGGCAGTGCTTGGGTGTAGAAATCTGAGGCAACGCAGTGGAGGTTGCAGCAGTGCGAGAGGCACAGAGGTGTATGCAGTAGCGCGTGGCAACAAAGGGAGCACAGGATAGCAGCAGAGGCAGCTTCAGTTTCACGAGGTTTCCAGACTGACTGGGATGTCAGTATTTGGGAGAAGTCAGTTACCTACTTCTCGATAACTGAGTTGCAGTGCAACAATTAGTAGTGGCAGCGCTAGGGGCAACATATTGAGAGGGAGCTGCAGTACATATGTAGCAGTGGCAGTGTCATGGGCAGCAGTACATGAAGTAGTAGTGCAGATGATGTGAGGCAGCTGGCCAAGCATCAACACAGGTACCGGTGCGGAGGATCAATGTGATGTTTCAATGATGGAGCATTACTAAAGCACATTCCTCGCTAAGAGGGAGTGTTGATTTGTGGTAGCATCAGATGTGCTCTAGCCATGAAAATTGGTGGAGAGGCTAAAGCACATGAGATCTCCAAAACCAAGAAATCGTTTGGAGAAATTCTACCCAGATGAGGAGATATTAAAATAATTAATATTTTTAATGGGGTCCTAAGTATAAAATTAGGAAAATTAAAATATTAATGTGTATTAATATAATTTTGGGTTAGAAGGTTCCAAGAGACGAGGATCAAGCCAAATCTAACCTTAGCCATTGATTAGGGACTTAATCTCGGCCCTTGAAGACTCAACAGGAAAAATATAAGAGGAGGCTTGAGGGTTAGTTGGAGATACACCAAATTGATCAGTTAGTTCGATTTTCTGGCGCAGGGTTTGCCGAGAGAATCAAACAATGATATGTTGTAGCGAGGGGTAGTTTCACAGAAGGTCGAGAATACATAGCAGAGAGGCAGAGATAGTGCCAGAGAGACAACACAGAGCCTGGGAATGCTGACGCAGAAGCAGCTGGGATTGATGCAGTGGCTGAGGAGGCCAACGTGAGTGACGCGGAGGGTTAGAGGGCTAACACAGAGCCAAGTGGCTGACGTAAATGCGGCAATAGCTGCATAGAGGCTAGCAGAGCTGACACAGGGCTAAGAGGCAGTACTGGAGATTTTCGTGGGGCAGATTGGAGCTGTGAGGGTGACGCAATCCCTAGAGAGTGACATAGAGTAGTGGAGAGGCTTGGAACAACTTTCGCTATCCAGCTAAGGAGCTACCGTAGTTGCCATGGGATCGATCATCTGGTGGCTGATCTGCCAAAATATCTGTCTCTGAGGAGAGGTACTTCTGCCAAGGAAATTCTCTGAAGGGTGAGCCATTTTTGGCACCCTAGTTGTATTCAAAAACTGCATACTAATAAAACCCTCATATCTGTTGCACTGGTTTTCCCGCATTAGGTTTTTCTGAGGACAATTGTCCAAAAATAACAATGGCCTTTGTGTGATTGTCTCAGTTATTTCAGTTGTTGATCTATATATGTGTTGAGGCTGCATTTGTGTTTATTTCGGTATTTATATTTATAAATAACTTGTTAATGGAAAGAATAAGTAGGAGATCATAAACCAGATAATGCATAAGGGATTTTTGATGTGTCAGACTTAGAAAATTCAACAGATGCCCCCTTGAGGTGGGCAGTTCAACGCCCACCAGGGGTTGGGAGAATCATGGGTTCCTTAATGATGGAGGGGGCTCATCTAGGGCCGATAGGAAGCAAGGTGATGGCCATGGATAATGGGTAGATGCTAAATTTGTATGTCTTGGCCATCTTTTGCAGTTTGTGGTACATTTCCTGTTGAGATTGGCCAAACTATGATTTTTCTTTTCTTTTTAGCTACATGAACCTCTGAGCATCGTTCAAGGCCCAACCCAAGGTGTGGACAAGGGGAGGGGGACGACTAACCCTATATGGACCCGGATGGGAAAAGAGATGAATGGGGCTAAAATGAGTGGAAGGGAGTGATGTATATGGTGTCGGAAGCGGGACCATGTAACCAAAATTGGGGTTTCCCATGTAGTTTTTGAATTTTCTAAGTCTATTTGTTAGAAAATTAATTTGTATTCTGCTGGTTTATTTCTTCTACTTGTTTAAATTCAAACAAGTTATTTAAAACATTTAAATGCTGAAATAAACACAATACAATTAGAACATCTACAGATCATTAGCTGAAAGAAAACAAACACACAAGTGACACCGTTATTTTTGGACAGATGACCCTGGAAAAACCCAATGTGGGAGATGTCTTGGAGATCTCATGCGCTTTAGCCTCTCCACCAATTTTCATGGCTAGAGCACATCTGATGCTACCCCAAATCAACACTCCCTCCTAGCGAAGACTGTGCTTTAGTAATACTCCGCACTAAGCATTACTTTGATTATATGGCACTAGTACCTGTGCTAATGCTAGGCCTCCCCACCCAACATTCTCTGCACTGCTGTATTCTTTATTGCTGCCCATGGCTCTGCCACTGCCACTGCTGCATCTGTACAACAACTCCCTCTGCATCTGTGTTGCTGCTGGTCCATTCTCCCAACACTGTATCTGCACTGCATTCCCTCTCATCATGCTGCATCGTGCTGCTGCATACTGCTACTACACTGCAACTCAGTTACTGAGAAGTAAGTAATTGATCCACCCAACTTCTGACATCCTTGTCAGGGTAGAAACACTCCCGATGCTGAAGCTCTCTTTGCTGCTAACAAGTGCTCCCTCTACTGACCTCTGCGCTGCTGCAAAAACTCCCTGCATCTCGCATCATTGCACACCTCTATGCCATCCTGCACCATTGCAACACTCCCGTGCCTCTCGCGTTGCTGCAACCTGCTAGCCTCGTGCTGCTTGGGGACTCCTACACTGTAGCACTCTCTACCGCTCCATCCGCATCTGTCTCTACCTACATCCACCAGTCCTGCTACTCCTCTTTGGGGCTCCCGTAGCAAGGTATAATCCAAGAGTTTGGGTACCTCATGCATCCTGCCCCTCATCGCCTGTAGTCCTCCTGGCTACAGCTCGATGTCTCCCCACTTCTTTTCAAGGGGCACATGAGCACTCATGGCACAATCATCATCCTCCTCATCTTCTTTCTCTGCCTTCGCTGGTGCTGCCTTCGAGTCAGAAGCCTCTTCCTTATTCTTCTTCCTTGAACACTGGTTCGCATAGTGACCCAGTTCCCCATAGTGGAAGCACTTGACCTTGGAGAGGTCCTTCTGCTTCCTGTTCTCTTGCTTTCCTGCAGATGCCAGAGCTGAATCCTCTTCCTCTTCCTTCTTGATTTAGACTCCTTTGCTACTACTTCCTGTCTTGTTCAGCCGTCTGATCTCTTCTTGACGAAGAGCCGCCCACAGTTCTTCCCAATCTGGAAGACTCGCCCTGCCTAGTATGCTCTGGACAAATGTCTCCCACTCCTTGGAGACTGTGTTAAGTACGGTCCTCACCATCAACTCCTGATTCGGTGTGGCCCCTATGGAAGTCAGTTGGTCACGGATCTCCTTCAACCGACCCAAGAAGACATCTATTTGCTCTCCCTTCTGCATCTGGTATGACCTTAGCTGATTCTCCAACAACATCTTCCTCTGCATGATAGTATGTTGGTACAATGCCTTCAAAGTGTCCCACATCTCCTTTGCCGTTTCCTTCTCGGCAATATGTTACCACATGATCCTTGACCCCATCAAAGATGATGCACTTTGCCTTAGCCATTACCTCCTCGTACCTTTCATTAGCTACCGAGTCAACGCGGATAGCCATTACTCTTAAGGCGAAGCCCTTGATATGATGTCTATCTAGAATGGTCAAGATCCTAGCCTTCCAGACCACAAAGTTGGACATTTCGTCTAGCTTGTCTTGATCTCTTAGCCCATTCACGACCATTTCTCTGCTCTTCGCTGTCGACTCCACCGAGTCTTTACTTACCATCTGGAAGTTCTCGGTTCGATTCCTGCTGAGTCTCTCTACTTCCCATCTGGAAGTTCTCTTTCGGACTCCCTCTGAGTCCCGATTTCCCTACTGGAAATCCGTTTGCCAATCCTCAAGTTGCCCCTCTTTGATCGTCTGTGCAACTGCAACACTGATCCGAATTCCTTGGCTAGAAATCAACCTCGGCAACAACTCCATCTACCTTGGTTTTTCCTTGTTAGGTACTGTTCTGACCACAGTACCCCACCAGCTTCGCTCCTGCAAATTGCCCACAGCTTCCTTCGCCCCAACAACTGAAGGATTGAGCCTCTTGGCTTTGCGTAATCTTGACACCGGCAAAACAACTCCCTTAGCCAACTGCGTTAGCCCTCTTGGCCTTTGCGTGGCTCTGTGTGAGCCTATCTTTTCCCTCCTTAACCTCTGCGTTGGCCTCTCTCTGGCCCGGATTGACGACGCAGTCCCTTTGCGTCAACCCTTCCTCTGTTGCTTTCTGCAAGGATCAACTCTGTCACTTGGGACAACTGAATCTGTTGCAAATGCTCTGCTCAGCTGATGCCTTCAACTCTCCTGTGATCTGCAACCATGCTTTGATACCATGTTGAATTTTCTAAGTCTATCCGTTAGAAAACTAATCTGTATTCAATTGGTTTATTTCTTCTACATGTTTAAATTCAAACAAGTTATTTAAAACATTTAAATACCGAAACAAACACAATACAGTCACAACATCTACAGATCATCAGCTGAAAGAAAACAAACACACAAGTGACACTATTATTTTTGGAAAAATGTCCCCAGAAAAACCCAATGCGGGAAAACCAGTGCAGCTATTCTGAGGGTTTATTATTATGCAGTATTTCCTTGAGTACAACTGGGTGTGAAACTGGCTCACCCGATAGAGAAAAATACATGACAAAAATACCTCTATATTCAGAAACAGGTATTCAAAAAACCTATCCCACGAAACCCTCTTCGACGACTCTAAAGCTCATCGTTGGCCCTTCTGGCCTCTGCATCAGCCTCTTGCTGACCCGCGTTAGCCTCCTGCTGACCTGTGTTAGCCCCAGGACCCTCTGCATCAGCCCTCTAAGGCACTGCGCAGGCTCTGGGACCCTTTGCGTCACTCCAGCAGCCTCTGCGTGGATGACGCAGCTCTGCGCTGTCTCTGCTGGGCTCTGCCTGGCCTGAACTGGCTACTACTCTCACTCTCTCTGCTTCTGCGTTGGTCTCTCAGTACTGTCTCTGCCTCTCTATCCATTGCTCACTGCCCCTCGCTGCTAATCACTGATTCACTTTTGCTTAGCAACCCGGCTCTAACAAAATGAATGACTAATCACTCTGGTGTATTCTCCAATTGACCCTCAAGCCTCTTCTTATACTTTCCTTGTTGGTCCTTCAACGACCGAGATTAAATCTCTAATCAATAGCCAGGATTAGATTTGGCTTGATCCATGACTTTTGGAACCTTCTAACCCATTTTTATATTAATACGCATTATATTTTATTTTTCCTAAGTTTAGACTTAGGAACTCCATTAAAAATATTAATTATTTTAATATCTCCCATACCAGTTAGAATCTGCCCAAACCATTTCTGGGTTTTGGAGATCTCATGTGCTTTAGCCTCTCCATCAATTTTCATGGCTAGAGCACATTCGATGCTACCCGAAATCAACAGTAGTGCCAACCCTAAAGCTAATGGCCAGTAAAGGAGATCCCACGGGACTAGGATACAAGGCTAATCACGAAATTAGGTAGTGGAGACAAGAGTACAAACCTAGCCCACTCTTTTCGCTGAATCCCCGCACCAATCAATGCCGCAAAATATCCATGACAAGTAAGGAAAATCACTCAACTATTCCAATGAAAAGTCATACCTTCAAGGTTGGGAGCCCCAACTTCAAACATACAATCACAACAAGTGGGTGAGGGACCACATGGCCGGCTTATGTGGCGGAGGCAATGGCACATCGAGCTATCTGGTGGGTGCAAGGGGCTGCCGTCTGAGGACAATCTAGGAGAAAACTTTGTTCCTATATACACTACCCACAGGTGCTAGGTAACAAGCCCTAAGAAAAATTAACACATATGCTGCCAGAGCCTTGGCAATGTTCATTATGTACCTGCAATCCTCACTAGGAGGTGATGGAAGAACAATTACAACCAAGCAAAGGATTCAAAGACAAGAGACTAACTACTATTAAAAACAACAATAATAGTAACGATTAAAGAAGAGAGATATAAAATACTTATCTTTTGAGAAAATATCAACTCCCTCTTTAGTCTTCTTGCATTCATCTCCCACCTTTATTAACCTAATCCACATCATCATCCTGATGCCATTCCTTCCTTGCAAGAGCTAGGGTTTCTACTTTCAGTGGAAACATCTAATCCTAGGTATTTGTCCATAAACCCTAGAGATTTATTGTCCAAAACTTTTTGCTTACTAGGGATTACAAACCCTAGATTTTCAATTTCATATTTAAATGTCAAAAACCTAGAATCGTCATGATGAAACTTATCATTGTAATCAATCAAGGATGTTTTGTCCACTGATTGTCCTTGGTCCAAGTAACTCTGCCTTCTCATAATCATTGTAGCAGTAACAAGATCTTGTTCTTCATTTCAATGTGCAGGGAACGGATCCAAGTATCCATGAAAGCAGCACATATCAATTCTTTAAAGGCTTAGAACAGATTTATTCAAGAACATTTATCATGTCGTTTATGTCTTTGGCCTACTGCATTTAAACTGAAGAGGGACTCGGCTTTTTTTCCACTAATCAGTCTGCCTTCATCATTGTGTGCTCTCTTCAAAGGCATGCTAGTGAAAGTGATCCTTTTTATGTTTCAAGGCTGGGCATTTCAAAATGCCCAATTAGCAATTTTATGATGTGACATATCTTGCATATAATGCAACATTTCCAAAGCACTTCAATCTTTCCGAACCTGAGTACATATTCCTCTTAATACGGCTTTGTCTTGTAGTGTTGTCATTTCTTCTTTTCATATTATGATAACTTTCATGCCACAACATTTCCTTGGATATGATCGAGGATTTTTCATCAATGATTTAGTAGGGAAAAGGGACTTCATTATACATGTCCTTTATAGGTTTCCTTAAGACTAGTTCACACTGATATAGTATTGCACTGAAGAATATTTCACTCTTCAAGGTATAGAGATCCAACCTTTCATCAAAGCTTTGGTTCAAGTCTTGCTATAGAATAGACCTATACTAGGTCTTTACTGACAGAGCTCCTTTTGAGATCTAAGAACAAAATTATTATGACAATACACACCTCACATTTCAGATGTCAAGCTTCAGACTTATATCTTTTATATGTCTGACTTTCCATACCTCATATTCGTCCTTGATAACCACTGTAATATGCTTTAATGAGAAACAGAGTCTTTGGATTAGACAACATGTATTGTATCGCATAATAGATCGTTAAGGAAAATGAGGTTCATGGAACACTTTGTCATTGTCAGTTCAGTCCCATAATTCTAGGATTAAAAGATATTTAGAACTTCTTCTAATAGAGACACCAGCTTGGCTCTTCAAGGGATTTGACTTCTGGAAATGACTTCATACTTTGTAGCAATTGTTTTTCTTCATAGAGATTCCACTATGGAATGATTTGAAAAACAGAGGTATGGTTCTTTAGCTTATATGACCTGCTGTCTCTAGCTCTTTCAACAAACATCAAAAGTTAAGACTTCTTCTTGTAAACAAGGTATGTTTCATGGTTTTATTAGACTTTGATCAAATCACAAAAGTCAAGTCATAAGTCTGCTCTCTGATTTTTGTGACTGATTAGGTCTGCCTTCTATCATCCACAGAGCTGAGTCCTTCCAAAGAGATTAGGTCCCTTTACAGAGATTCGGTCGAGCACATAAGTTCAGTCCATCACAGAGATTCGTCCATCAGAGATTCGTTCATCACAGAGATTCATCCATCACCGAGTTTCGTCCATCATAGAGAGACAGAAATTCGTTCTTCAACAAAGGGTTTCCATAGAGATTCGGTGCTGCACTTGAGAGATAAATTCATTCTTCATCTAGCCTTGATTTTCCTCCTCATTTCTTGCCTCCTTCGCATGGCTCAACAGAAAATAAGATGTCTTGAATATCAGATTCGAAAATTGCTTCTTGGAGAGGAGATCGAGTCACTTAAATAGGCATCTTGAAGGTCGAATGAGTGCCTTCCTTTAATTTGGCGACTTGACGAGGAGGAGGCTGACTTCATCTTTTTGGAGCCTAAACTTCAACGTTTATAAATTCAAATTTTTCTCTTTTACAACTGACATGAAGAACATATCTTTTACTATTTTTCCTTTTGATTCTATCATGAAGAGCATGCTTACAGATACATTAAGGGATAAAATATACATTATGAAGACTTACCATAGTTTCAAAATTCAACACCACCAATTCTGGTCTCTTATTGGGATCTTCCCTGTTGAAGATATCACCATGATTTGGGCTACTTGAACCAATACTAATATTATCAAAATTAGATCCCAGAAACTCCGCTTTCCTAGAATCCTCCTCCCTTTTGGTGGAGCTACCTAAAGCTTGATACCTGGATCCTTAGTTGCAACAGGCTGCTGTTTTGCGATATCGATCTCTAAAGAAGTTTAGAAAGATCTAGCTTCCTCATTAACTATGACATTTTTGCTAAAGACTAGCTAATTGGTGTCAACATTAATCAATCTAAAGGCTTTATGACTATCATTGTACCCTATGATCATCGATTTCCTTCTCTTAGGGTCTGTTGTCGCGCAGATTGACACGACAACGCTCAGACCGGGGGCTGTCACTCTGATCCCCGATCCCTCCGTTTAAGCATGTCTCCCGCGGCTAAGGGGGGTAGACCCTATGATATTACGAAGACCAACTGTCGACCAGCTGGTTGGGAGACACGAGACACGATATGATTTTATTAATTTGGTGGACCAGTGCCTTATGAGTTTGATGTTTAAACGATTACTTGCGAGACGATGTAAGAATATAAACCATGAACAACAATCATTTATCATCAAATAACTTGAACAGTGCTTAAATATCCAGTAAAACCACAAAGTTCCTGCAATGACCAAATCTCAATAACGATATCCAGTAATTAAGAAAATTTTAATCAAAGCTTTAAACAACCACGCAAATGCAACAAATATTCATGATAAACATTTATTCCACATGATAATTTCCCGAAAATAACTGGATCTGACAATGATAATTTCCACAATATTTTTATACTTTTTCAAAATTTTATTTTATTTTATTTTTATTTATTATTTATTATTTATTATTTTTTATGATTTTTTTCAAAAAATGAAATTAAATTAAAATCTAAACAAAATAAAATCCTAAACTAAAAAATAAAAATAAAAAATTTAAATAATTACAAACTAACAATGCCCAAATCTAAAATCTAATAAAACCTAGCTCTAAACCAAAATAATAAAAGACAACTAACACCTAATTTAAGCTTTAAATAAAAACAATAAGAAAAAATCGATTTTAAAATTTCATTAAGTTAAAACCTAAAAAAGAAAAAAGACGTAAACTAAAATGAAAACGATTAATTTAAATCCAAAAAAAAAAAAACTAAGCTTAAGACTATGACGACGGTGCTATTGTTAACGTATAACCTCTGACGCAAAAAAAACGAGCAGTCAAAAATCCGATGCTATACCCAAAACAAAACTCGATTTACATGCTACCGACTGTGTTAAAATGGAAATCCCGACCCCGTCAGAAAAATTGAAACGCAAAATGAAAATTCGAGAGCTCAGTTAGACGGAGGAGGGCAAAAGAAAAATGAATCGGTTTTACCTGTCGGCGACCACAAAAGAATTCAAAATCGTTTTGCAGGGTTATCTCGCCTGGCTGATATCGTTTGATCACGTGGAGCTGAATGAAGTACACACATTTCCTTTTTATGGCGGCTCT
Organism: Pinus tabuliformis; assembly: GCA_031772625.1. NCBI lineage: Eukaryota > Viridiplantae > Streptophyta > Pinopsida > Pinales > Pinaceae > Pinus > Pinus tabuliformis. The sequence continues at coordinate 709,528,586 of CM062815.1, forward strand.
GATAAGTTATGTAGTTCGTTTTAGACGTGCTGGCTTTTGCTTACACCACTGATACCAATGCGCATATGCAACACTCGTGAGACTCTGAGTGAAATGTTTGAAACGCAGACGGAGACTGGGGCGTATCAGATAGTATCTCTCTGCGTGTTTGATGAAAACAGAGCCTCCACGCAGAACAGCCACCGCTGGTTCACTTGGGCGCAGTGACAGGTTGATGTAGCAAGTGTCCAATGTACCGATATATAAATGGATCGCCCCAAAAAAAAATTCGCCCAGAATTAATGTATGCTTTGCAGCCTCCGCAAAACCCTTGCTATCGAAAATAGTATATGCCAGAAATAGTATATGCCTGCGAAAGAAAAGAAAGCTTAAAATAGTATATGCCAAAAATTAACCTAAAAACCCTAATCCCTAATGAAGACTGGGTATAAAGTGAAATTTTGAAACCCCAGATCAGTTGAATAATATACAAATTTTGGCCCCTTAATAGCCAGATTCAGCAATAAGAACAGAAATGTTTTAAAGAATAAAATTTTCAGGTTTTCACTGTGAAGAACTTCAGAAAATCTCTCATGCAAATTAGAAAAATAAACTGAATGATAGTCCCAGGATCAAATCCAACTGGGCTCAGCAAAAAATGCTTGCGGGAGTTGGCTGGTTCAGCCGAGAACTTCCCCAAACGCCCACCAATCTTCTTCAGCAAGGGTTTTCTGCACAACTCAGAACAACCGTCAATAAAGAGGGCAAAAATGCTGCTAGATCGCAAAAAGTAATGGAGATACCTATCATTACTTCAGAAACCCTAACACCACTCAAACCCTAGCAAGTGAACAAGATACCTGTGCTCACAATACTCTACAAAAAGCTATTATTAATGGCTGAAAAATAAAATATGCAGAAAATAAATTAGCTCACAGCACTTCCAGAGAGTAACACCAGCTAGATTTGGACCCCAAAGTCTTCTTTTATTAACCAGAAACAGATTACAAGAGAGCTTCTTTCAGCACAAGACTCACAGATCGAATGATCTGAAATGACCCCTAGCACCTTATTTAAAGGAAATGATCCCAACGGCTAGTTCGAGTGATCCATGTCGAAATGATCTCGATCGCTGATGAGAATCAAGACATCTCTTAATCTCATCCGTCGATTTATTAAAAAATGATATTTTACATGCATTCACTCAAAATATTATTATTTTATTATTTTAGGGTTTTTGCTTTATTTTATAATTTTTTTATTATTTATAATTTTTTATTATTTTTATTTTTATTTTATTTTGTTATTATTTTTTATTTTTTATCTTTCAGTTATTTATTTATTTATTTTTTAATTTTTAATTTTTAATTCAATTTTTAAACGGATCCTCGAACTTAGCCTTTGGAAAAAATTCCCTAGGACCTAGGACTTAGGACTCATGAGGTGATTTACAACATTTTCCAACCCTCAAGACACTTTACATCATGACTTTTACAATTTACATCTTAAGGGGGAAAACCCCTTTATCATAGACCCTCAATAACCACCCAGTTCTGCGACACAACTATAATCTAGCAGTTTAACACACTAGGATTCTCCTAAAATTCGAATGACAAAATCAATCCCGGCTTTGGGGTTAGGATGAAAGAAAACTCTGCCGATCATGGATCGGTGAGACGAAAAACCTTCCGGGACGTAGATTATCATTAGAAAGTTAGGTCCACCCAGGCAATTTACATACACGACTCATATCTGCTAAGATTATTTACATTTCATATATGCAGACTGGGTTTACAACATAAATCGATCAAGCTGTTGATGACTGCGGGATGGCACGGACATGTTGATCAGGTGCTACCCCTTTCTGCCAAGAAAAGGGGGTGTACTGCATGGGTAGTTGACCAGTAGTGGTCAACATCTGGCTCTACTTGGGGACACGTTGCTGCTCTGTAGGAATGTGAGAATCCAGAATCTGCATCCATACAACACACAGATAAAAATAAGTAGCGTCCATTCCAAAATCATCATATACATTAAGCACAGGAAAGATAAAAGCTCTTCATTTATTGACTAACTAATAACATGAAAAGTAAATCTAATCCTAAAAACAGAAATGAAATGCTGAAAAGACAAGGAGTAGGGATAGAAATACAATACAGAAGATGCCCCATGGCATCAGATATCATCTCTGAAGAACAGCTTGAGCATTTGGCTGTTCGTTGGTAGATCAAGTGGTTCGCCATCCAATCTGCTCAAGTAGAATGAGTTTGGCCCAGCTATATCTCTAATGATGTATGGTCCCAGCCACAAACTGTCAAACTTCTTATGTTTTCCCGGTTTTTCATTCTTGCGATCCCAAAGTAAAACCATATCTCCAACCTGCAAAGATCTAGATCGAGAGCATTTATCAAAGCTTTTCTTAATATTAGATTGATTCTTACATATAGCATCGAAAGCTGTCCTACGAGCTTCATCTAACTCGACAATCTGATCTATTCTATTCTGAACAACATCTTTATTAGTAGAAAAATGTTGGAGAAGCTGATAAGCTGGCAACTTCAGGTGCACAGGTAAAGTAACATCCAAGCCATAAACTAACTCAAAAGGAGATTTACCAGTAGCCTTCTTCTTAGTGATTCTATCTGCCCATAAAGCATATTTGATTTTGCTGTCCCATGATTTCTTGTTATCTCCTACTATCTTCTTGATAATGGTTATGAGATTTTTGTTACTTGATTTAGCCAAACCATTACCTTGAGGATAGTAATTTGAGGAATGAGATAAGACAATGCCATTCTTGAAACAAAAAGATGAAAACTCTAAGGAACTAAAAGCCTTGGCATTGTCGGTAGTGATCTTAGCAGGGACACCAAATCTAGTAATGATGTTATTTTCAATGAAATCCATAATAACCTTTTCAGTGGCATTCTTAGCAGGAATGACTTCAACCCATTTAGTAAAATAATCCGTAGCAGTCAAAATCCATGAATAGCCATTGCTAGAATTTTCATGGAACTTCCCTATGAAGTCCAGACCCCAATGCTGAAAAGGTGCCTCTACAATGACAGGTTGTAGAGGAAGGGCAGCAAGCTTCTGTTTCCCAGTGAATAGTTGACAGGCTTGACACGCTCTAACAAACTTGTGCACATCAGAAAAAATCGAAGGCCAATAATAGCCAGCTCTCAGGATTTTGTGGGCGGTAGTTCTAGCAGCATAATGACCACCACAAAATCCTGAATGAAACTCAGAAATTAATTTCTTGGACTCAACGTCATCAACACACCTAAGCACTAAGCCTTCAGGACTTCTCCATCCAAGGCCATCCTTCATAAGGCAATACTTAGTGGCTTTTAGTCTAAGAGCCCTTCTCTTATGAGCAATTAAATGGTTAGGACATGCTAGATTGGTTAAGTAATAAACTATGTCCTTATACCATTCATGCTCTGCTAATCTTTTCAATTCTGGCGAAGATAGATCGCTAAGACAGAACAAACCAAGAGTCTTTTCATTACTTTCAGTTAACATCTGAGCTAAACCTTGGCCTTTGATCAGCTTGGTGGGTCTGATTTCCAAATCATACTCCTGTATCTTAGTAACCCACCTAGCACGAGTCCCTAAGCAATCAGTTTGAGTTAATATGTCCTTAACAGCAGAATGTGGGACGAAAGCAATGATCTTAGAATAACCCACATAAGTTTTAAAATGCTTAAGAGACTTGACCAGGGCATAAGCCTGCTTTTCCATGGTATTGTACTTCAATTCGGAGTTTTGAAGTGCTCTACTCATGAAAGCAATAGGTTGCTCATGACCATCTTTATTCTTTTGAAGCAGGACACTGGCAATGGTATCTTCAGAAGCGAAAGAAAAAATCATGAAATCCTTGGATTAATCAGGACTAACCAGGACAGGAGCTTTTGCAATAGCAGACTTGACTTCTTGGAAAGCCTTTTTGCCCTCTTCTTGCCAGACAAATTTCGCATCTTTCTTCAGAAGACTTTGAATGGGCTTAGTTATTTCTGCATAATTTGGGATGAATCTTCTAATAAAATTTATCTTTCCAAGGAAAGACTGAAGGGATTTAAGATTATGCGGGAGAGGAATCTTTTGAATTGCTTCAATTCTTTCGGGATCGATCTTGATTCCTTCCTTAGAAATGATATGACCGAGTAATTTCCCTTCTGTTACCCCAAAAACAGACTTAGCCGGATTCAAAGAAATTCCATATTCTCTACATCTATCAAAAACTTGCCTAAGATGATCTATATGACTGATATCATCTTTAGAGAAAACAGTAAGATCATCTTGGTAAATTTCGATAATTTTTCCGATTAACCCTTTGAAGGCATAATCCATAGCCCTTTGGAAAGTAGCCCCAGCATTTGTTAACCCAAACGGCATTCTGATGTATTCAAAAGTACCCCATGGTGTTGTGAATGTGTTCTTGTGTCGATCTTCCCTTTTAACCCATACCTGATTGTACCCAGAAAAACCATCTAGCAGCGACATCATTCCAGACCCAGTTACTCTTTGCAACAAAGTTTCCATGTTTGGCAAAGGGTAATTATCCTTTTTGCATGCTAGATTAAGGTTTCTAAAGTCGACACAAAGTCTTATTGTTCCATTCTTTTTCCTAACAATCACCAAATTCGAACACCATGTTGAATGCCTAGTTTGAGCGATGATCCCTGCTGCAAGCATCTTTGCAAGTTCTTTCTGGACCAAGGGGGCTAATTTAGGATTAATTTGCCTAAGTTTCTGCCGAAAGGGTTTAGCATTTTCATCCTTTAAGGGAATAGTATGCTCCATAACATCTTCCCTATAGTCCTTTAGTTCGTCATAGGAAAAAGCTAAAACATCTCTATATTCGTGAAGTAAATCGGTTAACTTTTTCCTTTCCTCCAAACTAGTACCTTTACCAATTTTAACCATTTTCGGATTTTCAGAAGTACCAATGTTAACTTCGAGGTACTCGCCTGGGTCCATCTTGTTTTCTTCTCTAAGCTTCGTGGCATCATGCCGATCAAAATGTTGCTCTAAGGCAACCACATTTCTAGGAGTAGGATTTATGATATGTTCATGATTTAAAGATCCATCCTCCTGAGAAATTATCCGAAAATCTTCAAACTCATCCAAACTATTGAGAAAATGAATGACTTGCTTTTCATCGTTAAAAACTTGCCAATGCTCTGAGTTATCTGGAACAGATGGTCTAAATATTACTTCCATTTTGATTTTATCGTTAATTAACTCATCAGATAACTGGAAAGTTGTGGCAGCTACAGCAAGTTCATCTGCCAAACTATTTTGTTCTCTAGGAATTGCTTCGAGGTCAAGGGCATCGAAATGCTCTATAGTTTCTTAATCTCTGATTTCTGCATGTGAATTTATTCTTAAGATGCATGATAACTAAATTAGAATCTCCTCTAATGCTAAGCAATCTAACCCTCAAGGACTTGGCCAATTCAAGACCCAACAATATAGCCTCATATTCAGCGACATTGTTGGTTGCCTCAAATTCTAATCGATAGGTAAACTTGAAAATGTGACCAAGGGGAGATTTAAGCACTATTCCCGCACCTTTACTAGCCCTAGATGATGCACCATCAAAGTACATATACCAAACTTTATCCTTGAGACCCTTAATCTTATCATCGGGAGGAATTATAAAATTAGACATGATGGCGTAATTCCCAATGTCAGATTGCTCTTTAATTATTTCGTTATGAGGTCTCCTAGGATCTTCAACATGAAACTTTCTTTCGGGCTCTCTATTTAGTCTTACAAAACCATCACCACTAGGAGAAGGAATCATGGCATATGACCAATTCATTTGAATGCTTCCTCCTAGATCAGAGGCCCACTTTCTAGATAACAGCATACCCCAGGCATCAGGCACATCCACAACAACAATATCCATGACAACCATGATGTCTGGGTAAACCGAAAGATGAACTCGCAAATCTTTGATTAAACCATGTACTTCGATTTTCTTAGAATCCATGGCGCATATGTTATAATAGGGTCTAGAAACTCTTAAGTTAAGCTGCTCCCTGACCCTTTTAGTCATTACACAAGCGGATGCACCAGAATCTAACATGCAATTATTCAATTTATACCCATTAACTAATAAGGTGATGAAAAAAGGCTGGTGATCTTTGTTATCAGCATCTAAGCTTTGCAGATATATGGGAGCATCATGATAGCCAACTTCCCGAGTCTTCTGTTGAGAAGTACTGACTTGAGGACCTTGAATCGCTTTTAGTAACTTGTCTCTTTGGGAAGGGATTTTAGCAATCTCGGAGACAGGAACCCAGATTTTAGCATTGTTATACCAATTTCCCAAATCGACATCTATTCCAGAGTTTACACCAGGGTTAAAAGTTCGAAGGGGTATTTGATTCCCACTTTGATCTTTATCCTTTCTCTGATAGGTCAAACCCTTATCTCTAGCAATTTCCAAGATTTGTTCAGGAGAGGGTTTTTCACCATATAACCTAGCCAAAATATCATCTTTGTTTTCAAGGTTATTTATACTAAAAGCTGATGAAAGATTCTCAACATCACAACTCCTTTCCTTAACCTCTATCCAATCATCCAAAGACAAAGGAAACTTGCTGCCTACTACATTTATTTGATCGCCTGTTCCAAACATTCCACTATCTAAAATTCTTCTAACAATGGGACAAGTGGCCTCTTCATGAAGAGCATCACAAACCCGACAATAAGGAAGAGCATTATCAACCAAGTTAGTCAGCGGATTAGGAGGTCTCTGCTCACTAGTTTGACCCTTTCTTTGCCAATTGTTATTTCTATTATTATTGTTTCGAGGTTGAAAATTTTGCGTTTGCGATCTTTCCATTTGAATCAACCTATTCTACAAAGTGGTTATCTCCTTATTATGATTAATTTCCATAGTTTCAATTTTTTGAAGCAATTTTAGAACAAGCTCACTTTCAGGTTCTTGGGCTGCTTTTCCCTTAGGTTCCTTTAGTTTCGTAGCAGCCCTATCGAAACCTGGGATCTCAGATTTTCCAGATGCAGCCTTTTCCTTTTCGAGTTCTATAGCTAAGGATTGACAATCTCTATAATCATTAAGTTTAGCACGCCTTAATTCATAAGATGGCTCAGGACTAAAGGCACCAATGTAAAAATCTTGGAGAGTTTTGTCTGTAGGTTTATAGTCTTGAGGTAATTCTCTAACAATACCATTAAACCTTTTATTAAATTCTTCAACATTTTCATCCTCTCTCTTTTTTATTAGGCTAATAGCTTTTACGAGGTGTCTTCCTTCTCTCTTATCTCCATATTTTTCTTTAAATGCATTAATGATCGATTCTAAGGAGTCAAATGAATTTTGGGGTTTTTCAGTAAACCATTCATGAGCATCACCCCCCAAAGTTAAAATGAAAAGAGTCATTCTAACATCTTCATGATCGAAATCAGGAGACCTTGCATATTTAGCCATCCATATATTAAAGTCTCTTAGATGCGAATTTGCACTAATAGCATTATCTCCTTGAAAGCTAGGTAATTTATCTATCTCGACTGATGGAATAGCATTGGGATACCCTGGAATCTTAGAAAAATTGCAAGGAGCATACATATTCATGATGCTGTGCCTAACTTGAGCCTTAAAGAGCAAATGAATATCGGAGAGGGCTTCTTGTCCAAGATTTCCAAGAAGTGTACGAGAAGCGAGTTTGTGTAATCGCACCCTGAGGACCTTTTCAGGATCAGGAGTAGGGTTGCACAGACTGCTTGGATGCCTTCTAGTGTACACTCTTGCAGATAATATAGGAAGTGGAGTTGCCACCTGAACAAGAAGTTAAACACAGAAAAGCTTGAAATGAAGGAACCAAGGACAAAAAAACTCTATCCCCGGCAACGGCGCCAAAAAATGTTGTCGCGCAGATTGACACGACAACGCTCAGACCGGGGGCTGTCACTCTGATCCCCGATCCCTCCGTTTAAGCCTGTCTCCCGCGGCTAAGGGGGGTAGACCCTATGATATTACGAAGACCAACTGTCGACCAGCTGGTTGGGAGACACGAGACACGATATGATTTTATTAATTTGGTGGACCAGTGCCTTATGAGTTTGATGTTTAAACGATTACTTGCGAGACGATGTAAGAATATAAACCATGAACAGCAATCATTTATCATCAAATAACTTGAACAGTGCTTAAATATCTAGTAAAACCACAAAGTTCCTGCAATGACCAAATCTCAATAACGATATCCAGTAATTAAGAAAATTTTAATCAAAGCTTTAAACAACCACGCAAATGCAACAAATATTCATGATAAACATTTATTCCACATGATAATTTCCCGAAAATAACTGGATCTGACAATGATAATTTCCACAATATTTTTATACTTTTTCAAAATTTTATTTTATTTTATTTTATTTATTATTTATTATTTATTATTTTTTATGATTTTTTTCAAAAAATGAAATTAAATTAAAATCTGAACAAAATAAAATCCTAAAACTAAAAAATAAAAATAAAAATTTAAATAATTACAAACTAAAAATGCCTAAATCTAAAATCTAATAAAACCTAGCTCTAAACCAAAATAATAAAAGACAACTAACACCTAATTTAAGCTTTAAATAAAAACATTAAGAAAAAATCGATTTTAAAATTTCATTAAGTTAAAACCTAAAAAAGAAAAAAGACGTAAACTAAAATGAAAACGATTAATTTAAATCTAAAAAAAAAAACTAAGCCTAAGACTATGACGATGGTGCTATTGTTAACGTATAACCTCTGATGCAAAAAAAACGAGCAGTCAAAAATCCGACGCTATACCCAAAACAAAACTCGATTTACATGCTACTGACTGTGTTAAAATGGAAATCCCGACCCCGTCAGAAAAATTGAAACGCAAAATGAAAATTCGAGAGCTCAGTTAGACGGAGGAGGGCAAAAGAAAAATGAATCGGTTTTACCTGTCGGCGACCACAAAAGAATTCAAAATCGTTTTGCAGGGTTATCTCGCCTGGCTGATATCGTTTGATCACGTGGAGCTGAATGAAGTGCACGCATTTCCTTTTGATGGCGGCTCTGATAAGTTATGCAGTTCGTTTTAGACGTGCTGGCTTTTGCTTACACCACTGATACCAATGCGCATATGCAAAACTCGTGAGACTCTGAGTGAAATGTTTGAAACGCAGACGGAGGCTGGGGCGTATCAGATAGTATCTCTCTGCGTGTTTGATGAAAACAGAGCCTCCACGCAGAACAGCCACCGCTGGTTCACTTGGGCACAGTGACAGGTTGATGTAGCAAGTGTCCAATGTACCGATATATAAATGGATCGCCCCAAAAAAAAATTCGCCCAAAATTAATGTATGCTTTGCAGCCTCCGCAAAACCCTTGCTATCGAAAAGCTAATCTTATGCCTGCGAAAGAAAAGAAAGCTTAAAATAGTATATGCTAGAAATTAACCTAAAAACCCTAATCCCTAATGAAGACTGGGTATAAAGTGAAATTTTGAAACCCCAGATCAGTTGAATAATATACAAATTTTGGCCCCTTAACAGCCAGATTCAGCAATAAGAACAGAAATGTTTTAAAGAATAAAATTTTCAGGTTTTCACTGTGAAGAACTTTAGAAAATCTCTCATGCAAATTAGAAAAATAAACTGAATGATAGTCTCAGGATCAAATCCAACTGGGCTCAGCAAAAAATGCTTGCGGGAGTTGGCTGGTTCAGCCGAGAACTTCCCCAAACGCCCACCAATCTTCTTCAGCAAGGGTTTTCTGCACAACTCAGAACAACCGTCAATAAAGAGGGCAAAAATGCTGCTAGATCTCAAAAAGTAATGGAGATACCTGTCATTACTTCAGAAACCCTAACACCACTCAAACCCTAGCAAGTGAACAAGATACTTGTGCTCACAATACTCTACAAAAAGCTATTATTAATGGCTGAAAAATAAAATATGCAGAAAATAAATTAGCTCACAGCACTTCCAGAGAGTAACACCAGCTAGATTTGGACCCCAAAGTCTTCTTTTATTAACCAGAAACAGATTACAAGAGAGCTTCTTTCAGCACAAGACTCACAGATCGAATGATCTGAAATGACCCCTAGCACCCTATTTAAAGGAAATGATCCCAACGGCTAGTTCGAGTGATCCATGTCGAAATGATCTCGACCGTTGATGAGAATCAAGACATCTCTTAATCTCATCCGTCAATTTATTAAAAAATGATATTTTACATGCATTCACTCAAAATATTATTATTTTATTATTTTAGGGTTTTTGCTTTATTTTATAATTTTTTTATAATTTTTTATTTTTTATTATTTTTATTTTATTTTGTTATTATTTTTTATTTTTTATCTTTCAGTTATTTATTTATTTATTTTTTAATTTTTAATTTTTAATTCATTTTTTAAACGGATCCTCGAACTTAGCCTTTGGAAAAAATTCCCTAGGACCTAGGACTTAGGACTCATGAGGGGATTTACAACATTTTCCAACCCTCAAGACACTTTACATCATGACTTTTACAATTTACATCTTAAGGGGGAAAACCCCTTTATCATAGACCCTCAATAACCACCCAGTTCTGCGACACAACTATAATCTAGCAGTTTAACACACTAGGATTCTCCTAAAATTCGAATGACAAAATCAATCCCGGCTTTGGGGTCAGGCTGAAGGAAAACTCTGCCGATCATGGATCGGTGAGACGAAAAACCTTCCGGGACGTAGATTATCATTAGAAAGTTAGGTCCACCCAGGCAATTTACATACACGACTCATATCTGCTAAGATTATTTACATTTCATATATGCAGACTGGGTTTACAACATAAATCGATCAAGCTGTTGATGACTGCGGGATGGCACGGACATGTTGATCAGGTGCTACCCCTTTCTGCCAAGAAAAGGGGGGGTACTGCATGGGTAGTTGACCAGTAGTGGTCAACAGGGTCTAACTTGGTTCTCTTCTCATTTAGAATCTTGGCATGGTTAATAAAACCAAAGACCTTAAGATGACTGACTTTGGGTTTCCTCCTAGACCATGCTTCTGCTATGGTCTTGTGCTTCATTACCATTATTGGAGATCTATTTAACAGGTATACTACTATGAATAATACCTTAATCCAAAACTGGTTGGGAACACACCTGTTGTCCATTGTACACTGGGCCATCTATATGATAGTACAATTCCACCTTTCAACCACTCCATTCTGCTACATAGTGTAGGGTGTAGTCAACTGTCTTTATTCCCATGTTTAGCACAAAAGTTATGAATTCTTTTGAACATATTTCACTGCCACTGTTAAACCCAAGAGTGGTAATGTGACAACCTATCTCTTTTTCTACTATTGCTCGAAACTTTTGAAATTTATTAATCACTTCAGATTACAATTTCAGAAAGTGCACCCACATTCTCCTACTATTTTCATCAGCAAATAGAATGAGATACCTGGCATCAGTGACTATTGCCTTGTTCATTAGTCCACAAACATCTGCATGAACTAGCTGAAGGACTTTTTGTGCTCTCCAAGCTCATCCTTTGTCAAATGGCGTTGGTGTTGCTTCCCTACCTAGCAGTCTGCACACACCTGAATTTGCTGCTGGATGTTAGGAAGTCCATCTACCCAATTTTCTCAAGCTAACTAAGAGAGGTAGGTCAAGTTAAGATTCCTATATCGTTGATGCCAAAGTGTGCTAATGTCTGTTTGACTCTTGATTGCCAATGCATACTCCCTTAACTTGTCCAATGTCAACCATGATCCTCCACACCAAGAGCAATAGACTTCTTGGTTTCCTTGTCGACTATGTGGTATTTGTGATTGTTAATGTTGACATCTAGTTGGGGGCAGTATCTTGTAATTTGACTAACTAATAGCAAGTAGATTAAGCCCCATGCTTGACACATGGTACACATTAAGAAAAAACAACATTCTCCCTCCAAAGAAAATATGCACATTTCCTTTTCCAACCACTGTGTACTGTTCCCACCACTGAAGATCATTGAATCCTAGGAAGAATGATAAGTATACTCCATGAACTAGTCTTTCCTATTGGTGAAGTGGCGTGATGCAACAAAATCGGTGCACCAAGCAAATGACCCGATTAGCCCAAGCTAATCTATTGTTTCTTGGCTATGGATGCATAGAATGTTGATTCCTTCTCCTTTGTATGCTTTGCAACATGAGCCTTCTGTTGAGGCCATCGTTGTTTGGTTTTCTGATCAAATATAATCTTTTTGCAATGCTTCTTCATATGGAACACATTGCGGTAAAGGTGGTAGGTGATGGTCTTTAGGATCTTTGTTGCAACTTCGCTATTGTCTTTGACCATTTTTGTTTTTCCCATTTTCCTTTGTGCTTAATGTTAGCTATGAAGGACAGTTCTGAATCCTTTTCCTTATTGGTGCTATTGAATTTTTTATTCCATCTATCCTATTGTAAGAGCTTATTGCCAATGTTGCACGACTCATACTCGTATAAGACTCAGGAACAACTCTTATAAGACTCGTATAAGACTCGTCAAAATACCAAAAAAAAAAAAACTTAAAATATGGTAAATTTTAAGCACAAAAAAGAAACTAATGACAATTCCAATCCTTATAAGTTATAAAAACCAGAATATATGCAATAATTCATAATATCATCTCATATCTATAAAAATACAACATAACATATTCCATTTTTGTAAGCAAAACATTTAGATACTAAATAAGAAAAGGACTCATGATTCCATAATCAAAATAAAATATGTCAGCAAGTTCAAAATTCAAATACATATGTCATAAATGATAAATGATTGTCTCATAACTATCTTGAGTCTCATCACTCATGGACGACCATGCCTAAAATAAGCCCTCGTGGAGCTAGTGTTAACATCGGAAGACTGAAGCAACTGCGAGGCAGGCATATTTGGAGTCTCCATTTGAGATGGAAAGCTAGAGGGATCCTCTGTCTCCTCATCAAGCCAACTCAAATCAGGGGCCTCCTCCTCTACAACCCAATTAGACTCTAAATCAATAGTATCCAATAAAATTGGATCTGTATCCTTTGGTTGCACTTGTTTTGTGAGCATTCGAAGGTTGTGGTATATGAAAACCAACGTCTCCAACCTCTCATGCTCCAACCTATTTCTCTTTTTGCTGTGGATGTGCTCAAACACTGACCAATTGCGCTCACAAGAAGAGGCACTGCAGGGTTGACTCAAAACCTTGATGGTAAATTCTTGTAATTGTGGTGCCTCAGTGTCACAATCTATCCACCAATGCGCTGTAAAAAAATAACAACAATGATTATCAGTTTGCAATGCCAAACATATAAAAGAGAACTAGCAAAATTACAAGCTAAGTTCTAATAATTTGCACTTTCAAGGCATTTTCTTGTCCTTGAGACGTTGGCTTGAGTTGAATCCAAACATGCCAGATGCTTCCTTGTACATATCTCGTTGTATGTTGATTTTGTCCCGAATATCTTGATCCGAGAACATCTTTTCAATGCATATCATGACACCTCTCATCACCTCGGGATCTCTTTGAATGCTAGACCCCTCATTATAGAATAAGCTCGAATTGAGATATGCTCCTGCTGCATGCAATGGTGAATGTAGTTGCCTGCCCCACTTGGAATCAATAATTCGCCATATAGGGAGATATTTAGATTCATTTCACTTATAGAAGTCTTGATGGCCTCTTTGGCCCCGTCCACGCCCTCATAAATATATCCCATTGCAGGGTTCTCTCCATCCATCAATCTCAAGACTTTCAGAAGGGGCTCAGTGAAGCTGACAATCTCAGTGACTTTGTCCCACAAACTATCAACAAAGGCAGATGTTTTCACAGACATTGCTTCTAGTTTTGTGCTATCTTTCCAAAATACCCATTGCTGGCTACAAAACATTCTTCTCAAAGCTTGGTACTCATACAAAAGGCTTTTGGAGGGAAAGAAAGTTTGTAGCAAACTGTGTGACAGTTGGGCGGCTAAGCTCACCTTGTGTGAATTCCCTCATAAGGTTCAACACCCAAGCATGATTATAAATATACTTGGTAATATTCTTGCATTCTTGCACAACATCTTGCACCCACTCCAACTTCCTAATGTCCTCTAGCATCAAGTCTATGCAATGGGCAGTGCTTGGAGTTCAAAAAATGGTTGGATATTTGGCACAAAGCAACCTTCCAGCTGCCACATAATTTGCTGCATTTTCTGTGACTACTTGGACAACATATGCAACCCCAACTTCCTCCACCACATCAACCAACAATGAAAAAATCAAATGTGCATCTTTTACATTTGCAGATGCATCAATGGATTTTAGGAACATGGTTCCTTTAGGGCAAGCGACAACAAAATTTATTATTGTTCTACCCCTCTGATTTGTCCACCCATCAGACATTATTGTACAACCGCTAAATTTCCATGAGCTTTTAATGCTCTCCAATTATTCCTTGACACACTCAAGCTCCTCATCTAGCTCTTTCCCCTTAAGTGCATTATAAGATGGGGCTTTGTATCTAGGGCTAGCACTTGCAATGGCATCCACCATGGGCTGATAAAAATAAGACTTTGCATAGTTGAATGAAAGACTATTATGTTACCAAAACCTCCTCACTGCCATATTTGCCTCCTTCCTCTTCTTTTCATTGAAACTGTCCAAGGTTGGTTGAGATCCTGGAGTTGTACGAGGATTGAAGAAAGAAGAGGTTATACTCCTATTTGCCACAACACTTAAAGAGGAGTTACCAATACCTGGACTTTGATATTGTGTTTTACTCTGAGATGAAGATCTACTTATCCCAACAATCTCATCCTTCCTTCTTTCCCTCCTAGAACTTGCTTCTTTAATGGATTCCAATGCAGTCACCATTTCAATAGTGCCATTTGATCAGGGCGACTTGGACAACATCCCACACCATTCCTAGGAATTATGGCTAGGTGGTATTTCAACTTGTCTATGCCTACATGCATTGTGGCATTGCAATAATTGCACTTGATATTGTGGTCATTACTGGCAATGATTCATTTACCATGTGCCCATGCCGGATCACGAGACTGTAACCCTTTGGTATCATGGTCACAAAATCTGGAAGAATTCTTTTTTTGGTTTTGATTTTTTTTTTAATTAACAATTATTTTGGTTGTGTGGTTGAGTTTCTCAGCCACACAGGGGCCTTGTGTGGTTGAGAAACTTAACCACAGGCAGCCCCAAACATAAAAAAATTTAAAACAAATTGCAAACATAAAAAAAATTAAAAACAAAAAAAGAAACAAAAATGAATACATGGAAAACATTCTAACTAGGTTCATGAAGCCCACTTGAAGCTTAGTCTGATCTGATGAAGCGTCCTTTAGCCTCCGTTAGCCTCATCCAACAACTCCTTCAGCCTCCTTTAGCTTCACTCTCAACACTCACACAAATTAGCCAAACACTCAAATGACAAGTGAATGAGCAATGGAAAGGAGAGAGGATCCCTCGAATTTCCTTTTCCCTCCGCCTCATTTCTAGAAAAGAAAAAAAAAATTCGAAATTCTGGATTGTTTGTGCCTTTTCATGCCCGAAGGGTCCTATATAGGTTCGATAAGGGTCTAATGGGCTAACCGTGGGTTTGATACGGGTAGTCGGGTCTTATGGAAAACCTGTCGGGTCCAAGTCTAGACTGTGGGTTCTATGCAGATGCCTTGGCCCAACCTTAGACCCATCCTTACCTGCGGGTACTCGTAGGTTTAATTCGGGTGGTGCTTCATTGCTTATTGCATAGCTCAACAAACTTTAGGTCGGAAATCAAAGACACGATGTTCAAGGTCTCACTAAAGTGCTTATAAACACACATTAAACATTTTATCATGATTGCCACCATATCCTCCTCTTCCACTTGGTGGCCAATGGCCTCTAGTGGTTCTCTAATATTCTTGATCTTGAGTAAGTGCTCTTGTGATGATGTACTCTTGTTCATCGTGATAAAAAACAATCTATTCTTTAGGAAGAAAGCTCTACCCTTGTCCAAAGTTTTACGTAAATCTTTTAAATGCTTCCAAATCCTTGCGAAAGTCTTCCTTGTCAAGATGCCAAGAAGCATTTCTTTTTCCGTGGATAACTTCAAAATGTTATTGCTTCTTTGTCTCACTCCTCAATCTTGTCATAGTCTTGACTTGCAATTGTTGGTTGGCTATTTTTATTGAGGACGATAACAACCAAGCACTTGCACTAAAAAACAATGTTATCAGAACTAGACAAGTTTTTACAAAACTAGCTTGTCTGATCGGTTTTGGGGTCATACTGGTCCGCTTGAAGATTCTGAACTAGAAAAAGCCAGTTCCATATGGAACCAGTCATAAATGTCAAAACTAGCTAGTTCCATATGGAACTATACAACATGTGATGAGGACTACTTGAACTTAAATTTTAAATAAAATGAAAATAAAAAATAAAACACTAAATCTAACCAACTTTCGTAGCCATAGGATCTAAACATTTTTGTTGGATGGGTACCTTTAGGGCTAGGAGAATCAAGCCAGAATCCCATTGTATAGTTTAGTCATGTCGAAGACATAGATGATACTTCCATATGATTAGATTGTAGGGTCTATAGTCTATACTATGGTTGTTAATTAGAGCTATTGTTATTTTTGGACTTAGAGGCCATTTGGAGCATCATTGTTGATGCATGTTTATTTAGATATAGATTGCACTTGGTGCTATTTTGGTTACATGTACCCTTTCTTGCTATTTACGTGAAGAGATTTGCATATTTGTGTATAATGGTTTCAATATATATATATATATATTCAAAATTGTACTATTTCATGTATTTTTTGGTTTACTGGTTTTGTGGTTGGGTTTTGCTTTCGATTGTGTCTGGTTTTAGTTTGGTTTTGGTTTTCGCAGTGTTCCACGGGGACATGCCTGTCAAAGTGCGGGATGCGCTTCCACGCTCCCGGGACGGGGAAACTCCTTGGGAAATGTTTCCCCACGTCCCCTTTTTTGGGGAAACTCTAGGAAACTCCGAGGGAACTTTTGTCTAGTGACAAAAAGCATCCTCCCGTGTCCCCCCAATTTTTTTTGCTAATAACAATTAAAAACATAAAAAATTACAAATTTTAATATAATTATAAAAAATGAAAATAAACGCTGAAGGATAAATTAAAACTTTAAAACATAATCATTCAGATTTCTCATTCATCTCTCATTAACCCTACGATTTTACCTTGTCGTCAGGCATTTTCCTTCTACTGTCGCTCGACATTTTACCTTGCCGCCCAAGATTTTCTTGCTTCTGCCGCTCAACATTTTCCATTTGCAATTTGTTGTGATTCGGATTTACCATCGACCGAGGGCCTGAGACATTTGGAGCTGCAATTTTGATTTTGTGACTTGGAGTCACCAGATTGGAGCTGCAATTTATTATTTAATGCTTTTTGAGAAATTTACTAGTATTTCACTGCTTTATATGTTTACTTTTAGTTTAGTATTCTATGGCTATTTTAGACTAAAACATAATGTCATTGTCATATGATGAATTTACTTTCAACGTGCATTGTGTAATTTCAATTGTCAAATGATTAATTTAATTTAGTTGTACCGTGCATAATATTAATGCCCATTGCCAAATGATGAATTAGATGGAACATTGCATAATGTCAAATGATGGATTCAATTTAGTAATTTACTTTTAGATTTGCAATTTTACATTGATGATTGCATAAATGTCAAATGATAATTATGATTCATAATAGTCTAATATGAAATGATGATCATATTTAGATGTACATTTCATAATTATTAAGATTTACTATTTACTAATTTAGTTATTGACATATTGTTGGGATTTTATTTTTTATTTTTAGATATTAACATTTTAATAATTTTATAATTTTTGTGACTATGACGTACCCCCGTTAACCCAAAATTTCCCTAAATTTTGAAGTTGCTTATATACGCCCCCCTTCTGCGTATACCCCCTCCCATGTTTCCCCATCCTGGAAACTCAGTGGAACATAAGGTTTTCGGGGTCAATAGGTTTGATGATCGGTCCTATTCTGATAACATTGCTCAAAAATGGGCAACATACATTGCTTCCACATATTATAGTTCTTGTGAAAGAACTTCTGACTGCCTTCCAACATATTGTTGAGTAAAGAGACCATGGATACAAGTAAAAAATTTGGAAAATACACCAAAATGGAGGAAAAATGCTAAAATACCTGCGCTTCCCTCCCTCAATTTGCAATCTTGGTGGAAAAACACTTGGATACTGGACCTAAACTATTGTAGCAGCCATGTATCATTTACAAACACACAGATTTCTAATAAATATGCCCCCAAAAAATCACAAATTTTACCAAATCTGCTCAAAAGCTGTGCAATAAATCACATATCTGCTCTCAAACAGCTGAAAAACACAGATTTTGACAGATCTGCTTTCAAATAGATCCAAAGCAAACATATCTGCTAGCAACCAATATCAAAATAGTGAATTTGTCCTTTAGATCTGCTGAAAAACAATAAATAAGTGGCTAAAACTTTCAGATCTGCAAATTTGGACAACAATACAGATTAGAACAGATCCAATCTGCTCCAAAATAGTCTATGTTGTTAAGAGACAAGCAATTGCACTTAAAAGCTAAAACAGGTCCATATAGGTCAAATTTTGATGGATGACTTCCGTACAGTTACATACAGTGCTGTATGGTCATTATTTTGTGCTGGCAGCTCAAATTTGTAAATCCCTACAGTTTGTACAATGATTTTACTCCCGTCACTGATCTGTACAGTTGTACAATCTAATTTTGTTCACATATGTGTGATTTATGGAAGGTGGCTTGATTCCGTACAGTGGCTATATGTAATTTGTAGTACTGAATCCATACAATTCTACAATCCTTTTTTTTTCCTTTTGGAACTTGGCTTTAAAATTGAGACTTTTTAAAACCTAACTTTTAAAAATGAAAATCAATTGATCTTGGTTTTGAATGATCCGAAACCCTTTTGGTTCTTTGATATGTTACACTAGTGATTCTTTGATCCATCTTTGCTGGCAGCAATTCCTAGGTCATCAAGCTTGCACAAACTCTATGGCTCCCACATTGTTGAAGTCATTGTTGATTTGGGGTAGCATCGAATGTGCTCTAGCCATGAAAATTGGTGGAGAGGCTAAAGCACATGAGGTCTCCAAGACCCTGAAATGGTTTGGGCAGATTCTACTCTGTTAAGGAGATATTAAAATAATTAATATTTTTAATGGAGTTCCTAAGTCTAAACCTAGAAAAAATAAAATATTAATGGGTATTAATATAAAACGGAGTTAGAAGGTTCTAAATGACATGGATCAAACCAAATCTAATCTTAGCCATTGATTAGAGATGTAATCTGAGCTGTTGAAGGACCAACAGGGAAAGTATGATAGGAGGTTTGAGGGTTAGTTGGAGAACACACCAAAGTGATCAATCATTCGATTTTCTAGAGCGGGGTTTGCTAAGAGAAATCGAATCAGTGATCAGAGTTGCAACGAGGGACAGCGAGTATGAGGCAGAGAGGCATAGATAGTGCCGGAAGACTAGTGCAGAGGCAAAGAGGCAAACACAGAGTCAGAGGGAGCCACGTAGAGGCTAGCAGGGACTACGCTAAGGCCAGAAGGGTATGCGTCATCCACGTAGAGGCTACAAGAGTGATGCAGAGGGCCAGAGAGGCTATTAGAGCCTTAGAGGGCTTCAGGCTGACGCAAAGGTCAGGAGGGCTGACACAGAGCCTTAGATTGTGCTGGAGAGGGTTTCGTGGGGCAGAATTTCAGAATATCTACGTCCGAAGAGAGGTATTATTGCCATATTTTTTTATCTCTGTTGGGTGAGCCAGTTTGGCACCCATTGTAGTCAAGAAAAGATGCTTAATAATAAAACCCTCAGAACTGTTGCACCGATTTTCCCAAGTTGGGTTTTTCCGAGGACGATTGTCCAAAAATAATGGTGTCCTTTGTGTGTTTGTCTATTTCTTTCAGTTGTTGATTTGTAGATGGTTGAGACTGTATTTGGTTTATTTCAATGTTTATATGGTTAAAGAACGTGTTAGTAATTAAACAAGTAGGCGAAATAAACCAGAGAATACAGATAAAATTTCTAAAGGTTAATACTTAGAAATTTCAACATGGTATCAAAGCATTGCAGATCACAAGAGAATTGAAGGCACCAGCTGAATCCAAGAATTTGTAGCAAAAACGACTGTCCCGAGTCAGAAACCAGCAGAGAAGAGTTGATGCAGAGGGCATGCGTCATCAGTTCGAGCCAGAGAGAGGCCAGTGCAAGGCAGAAGAGGCTCACGAAAAGCCACACAGAGACTAGGAGGGTTGACGCAGTTGGCGAAGGGAGCAAATCAACCTTCCCGGGATTGCGCGCAACCCAGAGGCTCAGTTCTTCAGTTGCTGGGGCATAAGAAGCTGTGGGCAGATTGCGGAGAGTGAAGTTGGTGGGGTGCTGTTGCTGTTGAGGCAAAACAATGCCTAATAGAACAAAACCAAAGTAGAGGGAGTCGCTACCTAGGCGGATTTCTAGCCAAGAAATCCATATCAGTGTTGCAGGAGCATAAGAGATCGGAGAGGTGCGACTCGACAGTTGGCAGGCGGATTTCCAAGAGGGAAATCGAGACTCAGAGGGAGTCTAGCAGAGAACTTCCAGGAGGGAAGTAGAGACTTAGAGGGAGTCGAAGAGAGAACGTCCAGGAGGGAAGTAGAGACTTAGAGGAGTCTAAAGGAAGAGCAGAGAGATGGCCATGAATGGACTGAGGGATTAAGACAGGCTAGACGGGCTTCCAACTTTGTCATCTTGAAGGCCATGATCCTGTCTGTTCTAGATAGACATCGTATCAACGCCTTCGCCTTGAGAAACTTGGCTATCCTAGTCGACCCAACTGATAATGAAAAGTATGAGGATGCGATAGCCAAGGCGAAATGTATAATCCTTGATGGGGTCAAGGATCATGTGGTCCAGCATATTGCCAAGAAGGAGACAGCAAAGGAAATGTGGGATGCGTTGAAGACATTATATCAAGGAACTTCCGTGCAGAGGAAGATGCTACTGGAGAATCAACTGTGGTCATAACGGATGCAGAAGGGGGAGCAGATAGATCACTTCCTCGACAGGTTGAAGGAGATCCGGGACCAACTGACTTCCATAGAGATCACGTCAAATCAGGTATTGATGGTGAGGATTGCCCTAAACACAGTCTCCGAGGAGTTGGAAACATTTGTCCAAAGCATTCTGGGCAGGGTGAATCTTCCAGATTGGAAAGAATTGTGGGCAGCTCTTCGCCAAGAAGAGATTAGACAATTGGCTAAGACATGAAGTAGCAGCAAAGGAGCCCGAGTCGAGAAAGAAGAGGAAGAGGATGCAACTCTGGCATCTGCGGGGAAGCAGGAAAAGAAGAAGAAAACGAACCTCTCCAGGATAAAGTGCTTCAACTATGGGGAACTGGGTCATTATGCGAACCAGTGTCCGAGGAAGAAGAATAAGGGAGAGGCGTTTGACTCCAAGGCAGCGCCAACGAAGGCTGACAAGGAGGTAGAGGAGGATGACAATTGTGCCATGAGTGCTCATGTACCTCTAGAGAAGAGGTGGGGAGACATCAAGCTGTAGTCAGTAAGACTATAGGCGATGAGGGGCAGGATCCTTGAGGTACCCAAACTCTTGGATCATCCCTGGCTATGGGAGCCCGAAGTGAGAGTAGCAGGATAGCGGATGTTGGTAGAAACAAATGCGGATGAAGCAACAGAGAGTGCTAGAAGTGTAGTAGTCCCAGGCAACCCAGAGAGGCTTGCAGCAGTGCGAGAGGCACAGAGGAGGTTGCAGCAGTGCAGGATGGCACAGAGAGGTTTGCAACGGTGCGAGAGGCACAAAGTTGTTGCAGTGGCGCAGAGGTAGTAGAGGGAGCATATGATAGCGACAGAGACAGCTTCGACATTGGGAATGTTTCTAGCTTGACAAGGATGTCAGTAGTTGGGTGGATCAGTTACTTACTTCTTAGTAACTGAGTTGCAGTGCAGTAGCAGTAGCACGATGCAACATGATGAGAGAGAACTGCAGTGCAGATGCAGTGTTGGGAGAAAGGACCAACAGCAACATGGATGCAGAGGGAGTTGACGTACGGATGTAGCAATGGCAGTGGCAGAGCCATGGGTAGCAATACAGGTTGCAGTAGTGCAGAGGATGTTGGGCGGGGATGCCTAGCATTAGCATAGGTACCGGTGCAGTATAATCAGAGTGATGCTCAATGTGGAGTATTACTAGACAACAATCCTCGTTAAGAGGGAGTGTTGATTTGGAGTAGCATCGGATGTGCTCTAGCCATGAAAATTGGTGGAGAGGCTAAAGCACATGAGATCTCCAAGACCTGGAAATGGTCTGGGCAGATTCTACCCAGTTAAGGAGATATTAAAATAATTAATATTTTTAATGGAGCTCCTAAGTCTAAACTTAGAAAAAATAAAATATTAATGGGTATTAATATAAGATTGGGTTAGAAGGTTCTAAATGACATGGATCAAGCCAAGTCTAATTTTAGCCATTGATTAGAGATGTAATCTCGGTTGTTGAAGGACCAACAGGAAAAGTATAAGAGGCTTGAGGGTCAGTTGGAGAACACACCAGAGTGATCAATCATTTGATTTTCTAGAGCGGGGCTTGTTAAGAGAAATCGAATCAGTGATCAGAGTTGTAGCAAGGGGTAATGAGTATGAGGCAGAGATAGTGACATAAGACCAAAGAGGCAGAGATACGCCACCCCAGAAAATTTTTGCAAAAAAAAGAAAAATACTTCGTTTTGCCCAAGAAAATGCTTTGATACCACTTGTTATAGATCTAATCCATAAATATATGATAATACAAATATACCTTGAAATAAGAAGATAAAAATAGATAGAAATGCTTCTTTATTAATATCAAACCCTTAAGGTAGGGCAACACCATACATTGACTCCTTAAGGAATGAGAACACTCCACAAGCCATACGCCTGTTCATACAATAATCCTTGACATCTTTCAATGGGGAGTCTCTAGCCTCTATATAGGTCTCATACATACAATACCATGGGTCATTACCATGGTTCCCTCAATACCATCTATCTAATACCATGTTCTTATTATTGCTAACTACTTGTGGTCCCTTATGATACGAGTTAACCACCTTATTTATTACTATGGCCCATCCCATTATTACATTATTCCCTTGGATAACTCCCTTTGTACCCCATATTATCCCCCCTAGGTATACTACAGCAGAGGCAGAGAGGCAGACGTAGAGCTAGAGGGAGCCACGCAGAGGCTGCACAAGTGACGCAGAGGGCTAGAGTGTTGATTTGGGGTAGCATTGGATGTGCTCTAGCCACGAAAATTGGTGGAAAGGCTAAGGCACATGAGATCTCCAATACCCAGAAAGGGTTTGGGCAGATTCTAAACAGTTTGGGAGATATTAAAATAATTAATATTTTTAATGGAGTCCCTAAGTCTAAACTTATGGAAAATAAAATATTAATGTGTATTAATATAAAACTGTGTTAGAATAGTCCAGAATTCATGGATCAAGCCATATCTAATCTTAGTCGTTGATTAGGGACTTAATCTTGGTCGTTGATTTGTCAACGAGAAACGTATAAGAGGAGGCTTGAAGGTCACTTGGAGAACACATTGAGGGAGACCAGTCAGTTCAATTTCTGGAGCGTGGTTAGCTGAGAAATTGAACCAGTGGTCTAGTGAGCAGTCAGGAGGCAGCAAGTACGAAGCAGAGAGGCGGGATCAGCCACTGGAGATTAGCACTGAGGTAGGAGAGGCAGATGCAGGGCTTTTCAGGCAGGCGCAGAGGCAACAGAAGACTACGCAGTCACTTGCTAGGCCTGCTTGAGTGACGCAGAGAGGCCCAGGGTTGACGCAGGAGATTTGAGAGCCACGTAGAGGTCAGCCAGGCTAATGCTGGGATTGGGAGAAGTGTTGTAGAATTATTTCTCTTCGTGGGTAAGCCAGTTTGGTACCATGTTGTATAGAAGAATTGCTGAATAATAAAATCCTCCCTTGCTGCATCGGTTTTCCCACGTTGGGTTTTTCTGGGCACTGTTGTCCAAAATATCCGTGTCAATGTGTTAATGCTTGTGCATATGTTTGTTTCTGTATTATGGTGTGATATTCGCAGCAGTATTTATTTTAATGTTTATTGAAGTAATTTCTTAAATAACTTATTGTGGAATAAATAGGAAAAATAAATCAGTTGCTGCAGTGATAGATTTTTCACATAGAGAGGCTGCGCAGAGCCTCATAGGGCTGACGCAGAGGGTTTTAGGCCGACGTAGAGGCCAGGAGGGCTGACGCAGAGGGTTTCAGGCTGACGTAGAGGCCAGGAGGGCTGAAGCAGAACCTCAGATTGGGCCAGAGAGGGTTTCGTGGGGCAGACTTTCAGAATATCTGCTTCTGAAGAGAGGTATTACTACTAGATTGTTATCCTGTCGGGTGAGCCAGTTTGGCACCCATTGTAGTCAAGAACAAATGCTTAATAATAAAACCATTAGAACTGTTGCACCGGTTTTCCCAAGTTGGATTTTCCCGAGGATGATTGTCCAAAAATAACGGTGTCCCTTGTGTGTTTGTCTATTTCTTTCAGTTGTTGATTTGTAGATGTTTGAGATTGTATTGTGTTTATTTCAGTGTTTATATGGTTAAATAACTTGTTAGTAATTAAACAAGTAGGCGAAATAAACCAGAGAATACAGATAAAATTTCTAATGGGTAATACTTAGAAATTTCAACAGTGATAAGAGTGGAGACCTTGTCTTTCAAAAGCCCGAGACTGTTGAAATGTCTTCGAGAATGTTGGTCTTTGATACTATATTATGCCAACACAAACACATAAAGGAAACCGAGATTGTATTCATAATGAGGAAACAAAAGCTTTCTTATAAAGGGTTACAAACTAGTTGAGTCAATCCACTATATGAATGTGGGATGGATCAAGAAACACAATAAAGTGCAATAAAGCATAAAATAACTTAGAGTCAAAATGACTTTTCG
The DNA here is from genome assembly GCA_031772625.1 of Pinus tabuliformis. NCBI lineage: Eukaryota > Viridiplantae > Streptophyta > Pinopsida > Pinales > Pinaceae > Pinus > Pinus tabuliformis. Next base: position 709,553,601 of record CM062815.1, read on the forward strand.
TAACGTGCCCATTTTTATTTTCCTCTATAGTACAACCAGGATGGATTGCTGGGGCACAAGATGACCAGGTCACAGGAGCAGGATTATGTCATCAGGGGTCCCAATGGTGTTTTGAGGAGTTTTCATGGGATCTGACGACATTCGCTTGGCATATTCATCATCATGAGTAGTTTCGCATGACTTGTTTATAGTTCCGTGGCTTTCTGATAATTCCCATAAAACGAGGTTATTATTGGGCATAAGTTAATTAATTACGCTCAGGTGGCATTCCAACAGAAATATTTGGTGGAACACCTTTGTGTAATAGTTTGTGGAACTAGAATGAGAATATCTATAGGATGGGATGCTGAGAAGTTCTTTTCAGTGGCCAGAGAGAGTATGGTGGGCGATTTACCATTTTCCCAACTTAAAAATGACTTTAATTAGTCTTCTAATTAAAAAGGGAAAATATTAATTTAGAGGAAAGGGCCAAAAGCGACTTAAATAAATTAAAAAGTCACTTCAGACAGTCAAGGAGGAGCTTCTTGGATAATAATAAAATAATAAAATAAGATGCTTCTAGAGCCTTGGAGATCTATCTGTGGAGTTTTTAAAAGGAGGAGGAGATCATTTGGGACATCTTGGAATTGAGCATTTGTCTTTGTTGAGAGTTAGAGAATTGAGTTCTCTGCTTCAGTTGTAGCCCAAGGATGAAAACCCTCAGGTGAGTCAGTGAGAGTGGGTGAGAACATATCTCTTCCCTTGGTGAATTCATTCAGAATTCATAGGGGATTTTAGGAGATCAGTGTTTTGGAGGCCCGCTGCAACATTATTGTTGATATTTTGAGGGCATCACCTCAGCCATATTCCTGATCTTTGTACCAACATATTTACATCTATAAAAGAAGGCTGAGTTCTTCTACATGTTTTGTCTTATCTACTCTTCAGTTGCAGATTATATTTCTTGTTTTGCCATGAAATTTGTGGTTCATTTTGTGCAAATTGTTTATGGAGTTGGTGGTTAAAATTTTTGAAACAATTTTCTGCTAAATTTATATTTGGGACATTACACTTTCTTAATGCCTATGTCTAATATCTAATTGACCATTATAATCTGACATTTACTTCAACATTTTTCATTCCTACTGATTGCAAATTATACAACTATTTGTAACTTGGGCACTTGCCAATTTTAAGAATATGATCATATTAGGCCACAGTTTTAATGCTATACCAAAAGATACTCCTTACTATAGGACTAGTAAAATGGAAACTTTTGTGATCAATGATCATTCAATGTATGAAGTTCCACTGCCACAGGTAGCTATTAATAAACTGTGTACTGATGCTAAGACTTGTTCTTGTGTTAGAAGCAACGAAGGACAATTATGTTGCAAAGGAAATGGGACACTCATTGAACCTAAGGTAGTGGTGTATGAGTGTGACCATAATTGCAGATGCCCACCAACATGCAGAAATAAGGTTGCTCTATCAGATGTTTTAGATTGTGATTATGTTGAGAGGCCGGCATTTGAAAATTATGGATCGAGATATATTTGTAAAGAAGGGCGCTATGTTAAGGGTTTTTTAAGCTACATGAAATTTGAATAGTAGAAATGCATCCTATCCAAAACAATAACCTTATCACTGCCTCGAGGACAAAGCGTTTTGAAGACAACTTCAAGGACAAAATGTTTTGAGAAAGATGACAAGGTTATATACATATGCATCAATAAATTGTAAATATAATAATAATAATACAATTTCTTGCTTAATTAAAGGCAAGTCTCTTGGTGAACATATCCCCTTGAACTGTGTTTATTACTCAGGACTCACCTTTTATTGTAAGTCATCAGTCTATCAGTCAATGATTCAATTATTCTTTTGTGTGTGTGTATATATATATAATTTTGCAGTTGGAATATTCAAATTATAAACTTGTTTATAACACAAGACTGAATACATATTAGTTAAAAGCTGAAATGAGATAATGAAAGAGACCAAAGGGTTATGGGAGAAGCTTGTCTACACCGGGTAATAACAAACAATGTGTCGCTGCAGAAAAATATGGCAGTATTGATCACAAAATGTTGCCACAATCAGAATAAAAGAAAAAGGGAAGCTATATTTAATATGACTAGACTCTGCTCAAGCCTCAAACTATACAGTATGATCAGGATAGTTTGTTGAAGCTACACCCAAGCTGAGAAACAGAATCATGCAGAAAAGGGAGTAGGAAGGAGAAAACAGCTCTCCCAAATCTCAGTGTCCAAGCATAAGCTAAGATATAGCTGGTAGCCCACCATATGAATATAGAGGTTTTGACCTTGCATTTTAAAGTGGATGTCTTGGAGTACAACATATTGCATTAACATCCTAATAGCATTGTCTTTGAATCTGTATGGCATATTTTTATCAGGCCATCTTACAGTTTAGTATAATAGTGATGTGAAATTGCTTGAAATGTAATACCAGTTTTCTTGTTAAAGTTCCATTCTGAGTAAAAACTTGTCTCACTTGCATTTCCAGGTTGGAGAATATCAGATGACTCAATTCGTGCTGGACTGGAGGGTACATATCTACTTGGAAGATGTCAGTTTCTGACACCTGCACAAGCTAAGATGCTTGGTGTAGATGGAGCAACGATTATTCTTGACGGAGGTATTTCTCATAGAAACGTTGCTTTATGTCACTGGTGACAGTGATATATTGGTTTTGTTCATAATGTATTATGTTCTTTGTATCAGCACACACAGAGGCATCTGCCAAAGCCTTAGCAAGCACAATTAGGATGGCGTTTCCAGACAAACCTTTGGCTTTTGTGGTAGCTATGGCAAATGATAAAAATCATTCGGCTTTCGCCCATCAACTTCTTTCAGGTAAAGTGATTCATTTTTTTTAATATTTACTATTATTTGTCTTGTAAATTTTTGTTATGGACACTCTTCCTTTATTTGATACCAGCTTTATTTGAACTTTTGGTTGCAACAAAGCTTTATTGTTTATTCTTTCATTGTGAGAAACTCCTACAACAGGAAATCTCTTTGAATTTTAATGTTCTTCGGGATAAAATTAGCTCATTGTGTGAGCAAAACAATGAATTGAATTTGTAGTTTTCAGCACTTCCATTTCATATTCTGATTTTTGTTGCAGCTATAAACGATAAGTTTCATACTACATGGATAAGAACAGTTTCTCATTACTCTGGTTTTGCCACTACCTGCCCATATGCAAACTTTTATAGAGATTTGAAGCATCTATTTATCCTTGAGCTAATAATCAATGCATGAACTACCTTTGCATCTGTGATAACTATTTCGGATGTGATTATGTGATTATACGATTGTGAAACTGAAGGTAAAGTCTATTACTGAGACTCTATTTTGCATTGTGTTATGTAAAGATTATAAGCTTTTTATAGGTGATTATATTTATTTTCCTAGCTTCGTGGCCCGCAGCAGCTTTCACATGTTTTGTGTGGGGATCTCATTACGACTAAGTTTAGGCAAACACAAGCCCAGAACCCCCTATGTGCGTGTGCGTGTGCATGGTTCTAGAATCTAAACGTCATGATCCATTATCTGATTTCAACCCATGTTCCTTACCTGCCCGAATCACTTCATATGAAACAATGGCTAATCTACCCCATGGTTGTTGACCCACCTTCATCAGACGAGTGTGCTGATCAAGTGAATGGGCTGACCAATAATGAGAGAGAGGCGTCTGCGAGGCTGCTGGTTGGAGATCTGCATCATTGGTGAAAATTTTTCTCCTATGGATACCCCCTATATATACATGGGTAACAGGGACCTAGTCTGCTTGAGTTTAATTGGGCCATGACAAAGAGAGTTCAGGTCCTCATGCCTCGCTGTGTTATCAAAAGAAAAGAGGAGAGTTCCCCAAGCTGTCATTCAGATAGAGTTCATGGTCCACCCCTTCTATATTGAAATCATTTCAAACTAGTTTCCAGCTATGACTGACCCTTGTTGAGTTGGATATATATACACCCACTTTCATTTATATTCACCATTTTCTCTATATGGCCCTTGATCAACATATTGCAGGAGGTGGGGTATCAAAAATGCTGTGAGCTTCACTTTTGGCCATGGATGGCCTTATATTGTAATCATTATTTTAATATTAAAGGCTTGGCTTAGGCCATCGTCATGAATGTAGGCTCGTAACTCCTCTTGGGAAAAGTGCACTACCTCTTGACACTTGAGTTGGGTATATATACATAACTCTCATTTGTAATATTAGACATTCAAGTGATTTATTTGTATTCCTAATCAAAGTGATTTACCCATGGGCACCATAAATTTTTGTGCTCTCTTGTTCTTGGTTTGCTATCTCTACCTAGTGCACTTATTCTTGGGATCTCTCTCTCACTACAAGGTTGCATCCCCTGTGCTATTTTTGTTGAAAAATCTAGTGTTGATTTGAGGTAGCATCGGATGTGCTCTAGCCATGAAAATTGGTGGAGAGGCTAAAGCACATGAGATCTCCAAGACCCAGAAATAGTTTGGGAAGATTCTAACTAGTTTGGGAGATATTAAAATAATTAATATTTTTAATGGAGTTCCTAAGTCTAAACTTAGGAAAAATAAAATATTAATGGGTATTAATATAAAACTAGTTTAGAGGGTTCCAAAAGTCATGGATCAAGCCAAATCTAATATTAGCCGTTGGTTATAGATTTAATCTCGGCCATTGATGGACCAACGAGAAAAGTATAAGAGGAGGCTTGAGGCTTAGTTGGAGAACACACCAAAGTGATCAGTCATTCGATTTTCTAGAGCGGGGTTTGCTAAGAGAAATCGAGAAATCGAATCAGTGATCAGTAGCGAGGGGCAATGAATACATAGCAGCGAGGCAGAGTTGGTACTAGAGAGACAATGGAGAGCCCGAAGAGGTTGATGCAAAGGCAGCTGGGAGCTACCCAGAGCCAGGAAAGGCCAACATGGGTGACATAGAGGGTTTGAGGGCTGATGCAAAGGCTTCAGTAGCTGCGCAGAGGCTAGCAGAGTTGATGCAGGGCCAAGAGGCAGTGCTGGGAAGATTTTCGTGCGGAAGATTGGTTGCTGCTGAGCTGGGAAGGGTGATGCAGTCCCTATCAGAGTGATGCAGAGCAGTGGAAGCTTCAATTGTTGCTATGGGATCGTTCATTCAATGATTGATCAGCTGGAATATCTGTCTCCGAGGAGAGGTAATACTGCCAAGGGCATTCTTTGTTGGGTGAGCCATTTCTGGCACCCTGGTTGTATTATGAAAACTGCATAATAATAAAACCCTCTGAATAGCTGCATCGGTTTTTCCGCATTGGGTTTTTTCGGGGACATTGGTCCTGTTGTCGCACAGATTATCACGACAACACTTAGACCGGGGGCTATCACCCTGATCCCTGATCTCTCCATTTAAGCCATCTCCCGTGGCTAAGGGGGGTAGACCCTATGAGATGAATGAAGACCAAATGTGAACTAGTTGGGTTGGGAGACAAAACAAGGCGATTTAGCACTTGATTGATTTAGAAATTAATGTACCAATGCCTTATGGAGTTAGTGATTAAATGATTATTTATTAAATGTTACAGAAGTATAAACCATGTAAAACAATCATTTATCATTAAATAACCCAAACAATGTAAGATATACAACACCTTAACGATGATCTAGCAATTAAACTTCAGGAAAAATTAAATGCTTTAAATGATCATAAAATTTAAATGCTGACCAGTTACCACTTTCACATAGCTAACTTCAAAATAAACATTAAGTGCGTTTAACTATAGAGAAATGGAACATAGAGACATCAAATATGAAATTTTCAATCTCTTTTTTTTTAAAGCTTTCTCAAAATATCTTTTAATAATATATATATATATATATTTTTTTTTTTTTTTTATAATTTCAAATAAAAAAAAGAAATGAAACTATCAAACCTAACACATGAATAAAAATGAAATCAAACGCATGAGAGAAACCTAGCCTTAATAAAGAAAATGAAAAGCTAACCAAATCTAAACTTAAATCTATCTAGAAGAAATAACGTGAACAAAGAAAATAAACGAAAAATATCTACGCTAACCCTCCTGATATATGCATGTAAAAATGAAAAATCTGCCGCTTGTTTACTGCGTGCAGGTGAGCTCGACAGAAAGGAGGTTTGCTTGATGGCGGATGGGATGAGGCAGCGTGAAGCAACCAGTGTTGTTAAAATCGCGATAAAATCGCGATTTTATCGGAAAATCGCGATTTTTTCGCAAAACCGATTTTATCGCGAGTTTTTCAAAAAATCGCGATTTTTTCGAAAAAATCGCGATTTTTAGCGAAAAAATCGCAGAGCACGGGGGCAGCGGGCGTTTTATATGGAAATTCGATTTTTTTTTTATTTCATTGAGCAGTCCGCGCGGAGGAGGAGGAGAAGAAGTGAGGGAGAGGAGCTGAAGGGTTGCCGTCGGATTTGGGAGCGAATCCAAGCGTTTTTAGGAGGAATCCAAACCAAGATCACCAATTTGTCCATAAACCAGGTATGTAGATTAATTTTTTTTTGTTTTGCTTCTATAAAAACTTTGTTTTTCATTGTTTTTAAAGAATTTTTGAAAATTTTTCATTGATTTGGGATGGGTTATTTGTTATGACTATGAGAACCAATTTTTTATTTTTATTTTCTCATTTTTTTTAAACATTGTTTATTTTTTTTGAATTTTCATTGTTTTTTGGCATTTTCCATTGGCATTTGGTTGGGTAACTTGGGTTTGGAAATTGGGATTTTGGAAATAATTAACTTGTAATTTTGTAAATGCTAAATTGTAATTTGTATTATGTAATCCTAAATTCTTATTTCCTAATCCTTATTTTTCCATAGGTTTGCAAATTCAAAATTCAAAAACAAACATGCCAAGGAAATTGGATCCTTTCTGGGAATATGGTGACCCTAAAACTCCGAATGATAGACAAAACTTGTATTGCAAGTTGTGTGGAAAGGAGATATTCGGGGGGGTGTACAGGTTGAAGTTCCACCTTGCAAAAATCCCTGGACGTGATGTGGTGCCCTGTCCTAATACAAATGCTGAAATTATCCGAAAAGCCATGAGAGCATTGGGAGAATTAGAGCACTCTAAAGAGGCCAAAGAAGAACTCAAAAGGCAACTAAAAAGGTCAGCTGAAGGAAGTGGGCCAAGTGGCACTGGTTCTACTGCAGCGTCAGTCAATCCGGTAGCTGCATCATCATTTTTTGTTCCTCGAACCACACCTGGTGCACAACCAACTATTGGTTCAATGATGAAAAGAACTGAAAAAGAACAAGCTGACAAGTTGATGACAAAATTTCTCCTCTGGAGTGATATTCCTTTCAGCATTGTAAGGAATAATCCATTTTTCCAACCTACTGTTGATGCTATTGCCAGTGTTGGCTCGGGGTACAAAATCCCTTCTCTTCATGATTTCAGAGGCCGGCTTCTTCAAGATGAAAAGCGTGACTGCACCCAAAGATTGGAGGATTTTAGGGAATCCTGGGCACAAACAGGATGCACTGTTATGTCAGATGGTTGGACTGACCAAAAGGGGAGAACCCTTATAAACTTCTTGGTTAGTTGTCCCAGGGGACTATGTTTATCAAATCTATTGATGCAACTCATCAAATCAAAGATGCAAAAAATTTATGTGATTTGCTGGATGTGTTTATTTTGGAGGTGGGTGCAGAAAATGTTGTCCAAGTCATAACGGACAACGCTGCAAATTATGTTGCTGCTGGTAGAATGCTTATGGACAGGCATCCTACTTTATTTTGGACACCTTGTGCTGCCCATTGTATTGATTTGATGTTAGAGGACATAGGGAAAATTCCCTTTGTCAAAGAGACTGTTGACTCATCAAAAAGCATCACAAAATTTATTTACAATCACACATCTGTGCTTAGCTTGATGAGAAAATGCACCAACAACAAAGAGTTGGTGCGCCCCGCCATTACACGGTTTGCGACGAGTTTCATATCTCTTCAATCCCTCTTGAAATCTATGTGGGATTTGAAGAGAATGTTTGTTTCAGAGGAGTGGCGTTCTTCGCCAATGAGCCGCAAACCAGAAGGAGAGGCCGTCTGCAGACTTGTTTCATACCAAGAAGACTTCTGGGCGGGAGTGCAGGAGGTGTGCGCTGTCACTAAACCTTTGGTAAAGGTTCTTCGGTTGGTAGATGGTGAGAAGCCCGCAATGGGCTATTTGTATGAAGCCATGGACAGGGCCAAAGAAGCCATTCGGTCCTACTATGATGACAAGGGAGATGATGGGTTCCAGAGACAACTCCTTCTATGGAACGTCATTGATGAGCGATGGAACAACACACTCCATCGTCCCATTCATGCTGCTGGGCTTTTCCTGAACCCTACATTTTCTTATGCATGTGGGTTTGATTTTGATGCTGAGATCATGGATGGATTATTAACCTGTGTCCAGAAGATGGTGAGAACTCCAGAACAACGTATGGAGATCTCTAAACAAATTGAGACGTATAAGATGTCAGGTGGCACATTTGGCTTTGATATGGCTATCTTTGATAGGACGGTCAAAATGCCAGGTATTTTTTAGTTTGTAGCTTTGTACTTTGTAACTTTGTTTCAAATTTCATTGTCTCTTCAAATTCCATTTTTTTCTTATGTTTATTTGTAATTTTGTTGTAGCCGCATGGTGGAAGATGTATGGTGGCAGAGTACCACTTTTGCAAAAGCTTGCCATACGTATCCTTAGCCAAACATGCAGCTCCTCGGGATGTGAGCGCAATTGGAGTGTATTTGAAAAAATACACAACAAGAAGCGCAATAGGTTAACAACTTAACACTTAAACATTTAAAATATTGCAAATTTCCAAATAAATTTTTGAATTCATTAAACAATATTTTTTTTATAATATTAATTATTAATTATTATTTCATGAACTTTGTACAGGTTGGAGTCCCGTAGACTTAATGACATGGTCTATGTCTACTACAATCTTCGATTGTGGGTGAGGCAACTAGACAAGACACCTGATATGGATGCCATCTCATTGGATGAGATTGACACCACTGCTGAATGGAGGGTTGAGACCGAGAGGCCTCTCATGGATCCCACTGAGGATTGGTTAGTGCAGGATGAGGGGGAGGAGGAGGAGGGGGAGGAGGAGGAGCAGGAGCAGGAGCAGGAGCAGGAGGAGGAGGAGTTGGAGGAGCAGGAGGAGGAGGTGACACCGCCTACCCGGGCTACCACTAGAGGACGTGGTCTCTGTCTACCTACAGTAGCTGCTACTTCTACAGCTACTTCTTCAGCTTCTAGAGCACGTCAGACTCCACTGCCATTTCCACCACCACAGGCACCAGCATCTTCATCTAGGGGGAAAGGGAAAGCAGTGACATTTTCTCGCAAGAGGGGCAGAGGAAATCAATAGGATTAGAGTCTTAGACTTTCATTTTATTGTATATGACATTATGACATGATGAGATACATTATCATATTTTTTGTTGATATTTTGAGGCTGAGTTGGGACTCAGGACTTACTATTCAGGACATGATTCAATGTTATGTGTGATTTTAGCGCTAGAAATGATATTAAACATCTTATATATTAGTTTTTTTATCATATTTATGTGTCAATGTATTTATTTTATGTTGTAGATGGTTTAGATATTAAAAAAATTGAAAAAAAAAATGAAAAAAAATGAATATTTTTGTGCCAAACGATTTTTTCCCGATTTTTTCCGATTTTTTCCCGATTTTAACGATTTTTTCCGCTTTTTTCCCGGCGCCGATTAAATCCCGATCGCGCTTTTAACAACATTGGAAGCAACAACTGCTTGAAAGGGAAGGCTGCGGGATATGAAGAGCAGCTACGCAAGGATGGCTGCGTGGAATGGGAGCAGTGTGAGAAGGAAGAACACACGAGCTGGAATGGAATGGACAACGAGCAGTGTGGAGAACGCAGGTCAGAGGGACGGCGTGGGAATGCTTTGGCTTGTGGCTTGAAATAATAGTGTGGTGCTGGAAAATTTCAGGCAATTTCGCTTGCAGGGAGATAGTACGTGCAGCTCGATGGAAATTTTTGATGAGGACGCAGGGATGATGTGCATAGAGGATCGAAACCTGAAGCTTGCTGCGTGGAGAGAATAGCTGAAGCAGCAATGGAGATCTGAGAAGAATCAATGAAATGAAGACTGCGCAGGAGCCAAGGGAGCTGCGGAAAGATTTTGAAGGCACCAGCAGCAATGATAGAGGCCTGAGGGTCCTGAAATTTTTTTCGAAATTTTGATGCAGCATGAAACCCTACCAGGCAGCCAATCAATCCAAACAAATTTTACCAGAAAAATATTTTCCAGAAATCTCAAAAAATTTAAACTGCTCTGCTTCAGATTTCTCAATGAAAACCTTCGAATAACAGTTCCCAAATCCAAAAAAAAAACTTGGACTGCAGGAGTAATGCCTCTGCAAGAAATGGTTCTGAGGCCAGATCTTACCCTCCAGGGCCTAGATCTGGCTTTCAGAATCAGATTTCGACTTCAGATCTGCAACCTGCAACCTGTAAACAAACAACCAGAACCTGAAAATGCCAAAAAATAAATGAAACCCTAAAAACCTTAAGAACAGCTAAATAATTACAGTATTTACAAACTGAAGGCTCTAGGTAGCCAGATTTATTGTTATGCCACAGAAATATTTTCAGAATTTTAAACTTAATGTGAGGTGCTTCAGAAAAAACCCTTCATGCATTCATAAAAAAAAATTCAAATGATAAGCCCGGGATCAAAACTGGCTGGGTTCTTTCAGAAAATGCAATCTAGGAGTTGGTTGGTTCAGCCGAGAACTTCCCCTAACGCCCGGTAAAATCAAAACTAAGATTTCCTGCACAGCTTAAAATCAACCATTAACATAGAGGGAGAAAACAATAGTGAAATCCAGATCAAATGGAGATACCTGCCATTATATTTTAGAATCTAAACTATCATTCAAACCCCAAAGATCAAACAAGATACATTTGCCTAAATCAATCTTCATCAAGCTATTATCAATCGCTGAAAATAAAATTATGTAGAAAAATAAATCATCTTACAACACTTTCAGAAGAGTAACACCAGCAAGATTTCAACCCCAAAGTCTTTTTTTATTGCACAAAAAAAATGACTACAAGAGAGCTTTCTTTAGCACCAGACTCTCAGATCCAATCTCATCTCAAATGACCCCTAACACTCTATTTAAAGGAAAAAATTCCCAACAGCTAGTTTGAGTGATCCATGTCAAAATGATCTCGATTGTCGATGAGGATCAAAATCTCTTTTAATCTCATCCGTTGAATTTTTAAATGCATTTTAATATATTTAAAAGTTGAAATTCTGCATTTATTTACTCAAAACTTTGACTTATTATTATTTTATTTTATTTTTTTAAATTTTTGTTTATTTATTATTTATTATTTATTTATTATTTTTATTTTATTTTTTTAATTTTTTAATATTATTATTATTTTTATCTATTTTTTAATTTTTTTAATTTTTATTTTTGGATCCTCGAACTTAGCCTTTCGAAAAATCACCTAGGACCTAGGACTTAGGACTTAAGACTTATGAGGGGATTAAAACATTTTCTAACCATCAAGACACTTTACATCATGACTTTTACAATTTTACATCTTAAGGGGGAAAACCCATGTGACATAGACCCTCATAGACCACCCAGTTTTGCGACACAACTATAATCTAGCAGATCAAGCAATTTGTAATAACTTAACCAAATACTTAGAATTATTTCCAAATTACTTTTACATAGACCGAAGCACACTAGGACTCCCCTAAGATTCCAATGACAAAATTCATTTCAGCTTTGGGGTTAGGCTGAAGGAAAACTCTGCCGATCATGGATCGGTGAGACAAAAAACCTTCCGGAACGTAGATTATCACTAGAAAATTAAGTTTGCCTAGGAAGTTTACATACATGACTCAGATCTGCTAAGATTATTTACAATTTACACATGCAAACTTGGTTTACAAAACAATATAATTGGGCTGATGATGACAGTCAAATGGCATGGACACGTCGCTCAAGCGCTATCCCTTTTGCTTAAAAAGGGGGTGTACTGCTATGGGTAGTTGACATGTAGCGATTAACAGGTCCAAAAATAACGGCGTCACTTGTGTGCTTGTTTTCTTTCAGTTGATGATCTGTAGATGTTGATAATATATTTGTGTTTATTTTCAGTATTTACATGGTAAATAACTTGTTAAGTAATTAAACAAGTAGGAATAAATAAACTAGATAGTACAAGAAGAATTTCGAATGAGTTAAACTTAGAAATTCCAACATGGTATCAGAGCGTTGTTGCAGATCACAGGATAACTGAAGGCATCAGCTAGCAGAGCAATAGAAGCAAATTCAGCTATCCCGAGTGACAGGGCTGATCCGTGCAGAAGGCGACAGAGGAAGGAGTGACTGCGTCATCATTCTGGGCCAGATAAAGGTAGTGCAGAGGCTAAGAGAGGCAGAATCAAGCTCACGCAGAGCCTAGGAGGGTTGACGCAGTTGGCTAGGGGAGCTAATTTGCCTTTGTCGAGATTGCGCAAAGCCAAGTGGCTCAATCCTTCAATTGCTGGGGTATAGGAGGCTGCGGGTAATTTGCGGAGCGAAGCTGGTGGGGTATTGTGGTCAGAACAATACCTAACAGGGCAAGACCAAGGAGGAGGGATTTGCTGCCGAGGCGAATTTCTAGCCAAGGAATCTAGATCAGTAGTGCAGTTGCACAAATGATCAGAGTGGGGCAACTTGACGTTGGCAGAGGGATTTCTAGAAGGGAAATCGAGACTCAGAGGGAGTTGAACCGAGAACTTCCAGACGGGAAGTTGAGAGACTCAGTAGGAGTCAAATAGAGGACTTCCAAGAGGGAAGTAGACAAACTTGGAGGAGTCGAAAGAAGAGCAGCATAATGGCCGTGAACGGACTGAGAGATTAGGATAGGTTGGACGGAGCATCCAACTTCGTGGTTTGGAAGGCCAGGATCTTGTCCATTCTAAACATATATCGCATTAAGGACTTCACCTTGAAAACAATAGCGATCCTAGCTGACCCAGTTGAAAATGAGAAGTACGAGGAGGCAATGGCTAGGGTGAAGTGCATCATCTTTGATGGGGTCAAGGATCATGTGGTGCCACATGTTACTGAGAAGGACACAGAAAATGAGATGTGGGAGGCACTGAAGAAATTGTACCAACATACTTCCGTGCAGAGGAAGATGTTACTTGAAAATCAGCTGCGGTCATACCAAATGCAGAAGGGAGAGCAGATAGATGTCTTCCTTGGCCGATTGAACCGTGACTAACTAACTTCCATAGGGGCCACGCCGGATCAGGAATTGATGGTGAGGACTGCATTGAACGTACTTTTAGAGGATTGGGAGGTATTTGTCTAGAGCATACTGGGCAGCACGAGCCTTCCGGATTGGGAGGAACTGTGGGCGGCTCTTCGTCAAGAAGAGATCAAACGGGTGACCAAGGCATGGAATAGTGACAAAGGGGTCAGAATGAAGGAGGAAGAAGAGGATGCAACTCTAGCATCTGCGGGAAAGCAGGAGAAGAGAAAGAAGGACCTCTCCAAGGTCAAGTGCTTCCATTGTGGGGAACTAGGTCATTTTGCAAACCAGTGTCCTAGGAAGAAGAGTAAGGGAGAGGCTTCTGAAACCAAGCAATGCCAGCGAGGGCGAAGAAAGATGTTGAGGAGGATGACGATTGTGCCATGAGTGCTCATGTACCACTTGAGAAGAAGTGGGGAGACATCGAGTTGTAGTCAAGAGGACTATAGGTGATGAGGGGTAGGATCCTTGAGGTACCCAACCTTTTGGATTATACCTTGCTACAGGAGACTCGAAGAGGAGTAGCAAAACTGGTGGATATCGATAGAGACAGATGCGGATGGAGTGGCAGAGAGTGCTATAGTGCAGGAGTCTTGGGGTAGCGCGAGGCTAGCAAGCTGCAACAGTGCGAGAGGCACGGGAGTGTTGCACCAGTGCGATATGGCACAGAGAGGTGTGCAACAGTGCGAGATGTAGGGACTTGTTGTAGCAGCGCAGAGGTCATTAGAGGGAGCACTTGTTAGCGACAGAAAGAGCTTCAGCGTCAGGAGTGTTTCTAGCCTGACAGGGATGTTAGAAGTTAGGTGGATCAGTAACTAAGTTGCAGTGTAGTAGCACGATGTAGCATGATGAGAGGGGATGCAGTGTTGGGAGGATGGACCAGTAGCAGCACGGATGCAGAGGGAGCTTCTGTATAGATGTAGCACTGGCAGTGGCAGGGTCATGAGCAGCAGCATAGGATGCAACAGTGTAGAGGATGTTGGGCAGGGAGGCCTAGCATCAATGTAGGGACCAATGCTAGATAATTAGGGTGATGCTCAGTGTGGAGTATTACTAGAGCACATTCCTTGCTAAGAGGGAGTGTTGATTTGGGGTAGCATTGGATGTGCTCGAGCCATGAAAATTGGTGGAGAGGCTAAATCACATGAGATCTCCGAGACCCAGAAATGGTTTGGGCAAATTCTAACCAGTTTGGGAGATATTAAATTAATTAATATTTTTAATGGAGTTCCTAAGTCTAAACTTAGGAAAAATAAAATATGAATAGGTTTTAATATAAAACTAGGCTAGAAGGTTCGAAAAGTTATGGATCAAGACAAATCTAATCTTAGCCGTTGATTAGAGATTTAATCTCGGCCACTGATGGACCAATGAGATAAGTATAAGAGGAGGCTTGAGGGTCAGTTGGACGACACACCAGAGTGATCAGTCATTCGATTTTCTAGAGCAGGTTTTGCTAAGAGAATCGAATCACTGATCAGTAGCGAGGGGCAGTAAATACATAGCAGAGAGACAGAGTTAGTACCAGAGAGACAACGTAGAGCCTGGAGAGGTTGACACAGAGGCAGCTGGGTGCTATGCAGAGGCGGCTGGGAGCTGCGCAGAGCGAGGAAATGCCAGCGTGGGTGATGCAGAGGGTCTGAGGGCTGACGTAGAGGCTTCAGTAATTGCGCAGAGGTTAGCAGAGCTGATGCAGGGCCAAGGGGCAGCGTTGGGAAGATTTTTGTGGGGCAGAATGGGTGCTAGTGAGCCGGGAAGGGTGACGTAGTCCCTATCAGAGTGACGCAAAGCAGTGGAAGCTGCAATTGTTGCTATGGGACCGTTCATCCGGTGATTGATCAGCCGGAATATCTGTCTCCGAGGAGAGGTACGACTGCCGAGGGCATTCTCTATTGGGTGAGCCATTTCTGGCACCTTGGTTGTATTCTGAAAACTGCATAACAATAAAACCCTCTGAATAGCTGCACTAGTTTTCCCGCATTGGGTTTTTTCGGGGACATTGTTCCAAAAATAACGGTGTCACTTGTGTGCTTGTTTTCTTTCAGTTGATGATCTGTATATGTTGATACTGTACTTGTGTTTATTTTCAGTATTTACATGGTAAATAACTTGTTAAGTAATTAAACAAGTAGGAAGAAATAAACTAGATAGTACAGGAAGAATTTCTAACAAGTTAAACTCAGAAATTCCAACATCTAGGGCAATTAGATTAGGTGATTTCTCTTACTTTGATAACTGCTTGTGATGCATTTTTACTTTACTTGATTAACTTCTTCTTTCCTTTGTTATTATTAGTGTTCCTTATCATCAAACAACTACCAAATCATAAAGAATAGTGAGACAATAGGACGCAAGATGTAGACGATCAACTAGGGCCAAAACCTCTACCGCTGAGAGGAAAATCCATCAAAATTCTTCTCTTCTTATAGAAGTTCAATTGACAAATTCCAAGACTTATAACCCTTGACTAAGGCCCTCTAAGACCAAGTCAACTTTTTCCTTCTTGAATGACTTCCAACAACAAACTTTCGTGAAAAATCTATCACTACAACAATTGATTTATTTTTCCTACTTATTCCACAATAAGTTATTTATGAAATTACTTCAATAAACATTAAAATAAATAATGTTGCAGATATCACACCGTAATACAACAACACATGCACAAGCATTAACACATTGATACAGATATTTTGGACAATAGTCCCCTGAAAAAGCCAATGTGAGAAAACTGGTGCATCAAGGGAGAATTTTATTATTCAACAGTTCTTCTGTACAACAGGGTGCCAAACTGGCTTACCCACAGAGAGAAATAATTCTCTAGCGCTTTTCCCAATCCCAGCGTCAGCCCGACTGACCTCTGCATGGCTCTCAAACCCTCTGCATTAGCCCCGGCTTGACTGCATCGGCCCTGAGCCTCTTTGCGTCACTCATGCAGGCCCAATAAGTGACTGCACAGCCTTCTGTTGTCTCTGCGTCTGCCTGAAAAGCCTTGCATCTGCCTCTCCGGCCTCAACGCTGATCTCTAGTGGCTGATCCCGCCTCTCTGCTCCGTACTTACTACCTCCTGACTGCTCACCAGACCACTGGTTCAATTTCTTAGCTAGCCCCACTCCAAAAATTGAACTGACTGGTCTCCCTCAGTGTGTCCTCCAAGTAACTCTCAAGCCTCCTCTTATACTTTTCTCATTGACAAATCAATAGCTGAGATTAAGTCCCTAATCAACAACTAAGATTAGATCTGGCTTGATCCATGAATTTTGGACCATTCTAACACAATTTATATTAGTACACTTCAATATTTTATTTTCCCTAAGTTTAGACTTAGGAACTCTTTTAAAAATATTAATTATTTCAATATCTCCCAAGCTGTTTAGAATCTAACCAAAACCTTTCTGGGTATTGGAGATCTCATGTGCCTTAGCCTCTCCACCAATTTTCGTGGTTAGAGCACATCTGATGCTACCCCAAATCAACACTCCCTCTTAGTGAGGACTGTGCTCTAGTAATACTCCTCACTGAGTATCACTCTGATCATCCGGCATTAGTCCCCGTGCTAATGCTAAGCCTCCCTACCAAGCATCCTTTGCATTGCTGCATCTTGTACTGCTGCCCATAGCTCTGCTACTCCCACTGCTGCATCTGTACGACAACTCGCTTTGCATATGTGCTGCTGCTAGTCCTTTCTCCCAACACTGCATCCGCATTGCAACTCCCTCTGCATCCTTGCAGTTATCGCTCCCATTTCTGCTACTGAAACGGGTTCTTTACCATCCCCATCTTTTCCCTGGAGTAGTCAAATTTTGACCTTCCAAGGGCCTTGGTGAGGATGTCCGCCACCTGTTCTCCTATAAGATTGTAGCTCAACTGTACAGTTCCTTGTTGGAGGGACATTAGATATCAATATGTTGTGACCTATCATGAAACACTGGATTCTCAGAGAGTTTGATGCAACTCCGATTATCACACATGATCCTGGTCGCCTCCATATTCCTTCTGAATAGGTTCACAAGCAATTTTATAAGCCATATGGCCTCACATGAAGCTGTGCTTGCCGCTATATATTCAGCCTCAAATGAGCTCAGAGCCACGGACTTCTGTTTCCTACTACACTGGGAGGTCATTCCTAATCCAATGTTGAAACAGTACCTAGAGGTACTTTTCCGATCCACTGAACTTCCTGCCCAATCTGCATTAGTAAATCCACTCAATTTGATATCCTTAGTCTTTGTGTACAAGAGTCCATAATTGACTGTTCCTTGTAAATACCTAAGAACATGTTTTGCTGCTGCCCAGTGCACCCTCTTCGGTTCCACCATGAACTGACCAAGGGTGTTGACAGAGTAGCAAGTGTCTGGCCTGGTATTGACCAAATACATCAAGGACTCTATGAGCTGCCTGTATAGGGTGGGACCGACATCCTTGTCTTTTGATGCATCAATCTTCTTCCAGTTGGTGATCATTGGCGTAGCCATAGGTCTACAGTCCTCCATCCCGAATCTTTTCAGGATTTCTGTAGCATACCTCCCTTGCCTAAGGAAGATTTCTCCATTTACTGCCAAATTTCCAACCCTACGAAGTAGTGCATTCATCCCAAATCCTTCATATCGAATTCTGTGGCTAGATTCTTCTTGCAGTCCCCAATGAGTTTGGATGATCCTATCAAAAAGAGATCATCCACATACAATACTAAGATTAGCGGCTCGTTCTCTACAACTAGATAGTAGAGATTCAGATCCGCGTCACTCTTGACAAACCCCATTTTCTGCAAGTAGCCATCTATTCGACCATACCATGCTCTTGGTGCCTGTTTCAATCCATACATGGATTTCTTCAATTTGCATACATGAGACTTCTTCTCATGAGTTTGAAAGTCCTTTGGTTATTCAATGTATATCTCCTCTTCTATTACCCCGTTCAGAAATGTCGTTTTGACATCCATCTGATGGATCTCCCATCCCATCTGGGTTGCAAGAGATATCACGGTCCTAGTAGATGTATATCTGGCTACTAGGGCGAAGGTCTCCTCATAGTCAATCCCTTCCTTTTCAGCATAGCCCTTAGCCACAAACTTGGCCTTGTATTTCTCAACACTGTCGTCTGCAGTGTATTTGATCTTGTAGATCTATCTTGAACCTACCACTGATCTGTCTTGAGGTCTTGGCACCACCTCCCAGACATCATTTACCATTATGGAGTTGTATTCCTCTACCATCACATCTAGCCAAACCTGATGTTGAGCTGCCTCCTTGAAACTGACAGGCTCTCCATCCTGAGGTACTAATGCCTGATATCTCTCTGGCTGTTTTCGCTCCCTCTTATTGTTTCTTGGCGCACCAATGAAGTCCTCTGCATCTCGCAAAATCTAACGAAGTTTCTTGCTAGTTCTTCCTCTGCCAGCAGGTGCTTCTGTTCGCTTCTCCTCCTCATCCTGAGAATCTTCTTGTCCTGAGGAATAATTCTTTACGTATGTTGGTTGAAGAGGCTTAATCAATGGCTCCTCTTTCCATTGCTCCTCGGAAGGCATCTCGCGAGATCTTCTGAAAGCCCTGTCTGCCATGAACTTTACATCTCATTGTACTACTACCTTCCTGCTCCCTGGAAGATAGATTCTGTATGCCTTAGCGTTCTCGCTATATCCTACCAAATATCCCTTTTTTGCAGTTTGATCTAGCTTTTTCCTCTTTTCTTTGGGTATGCGACAATATGCTAGACTCCCAAATATCCTGAAATGACTAACTTCAGGTGTCTTCCTTGTGAAGACTTTCTCTGGAGTAATCTTGCCCGCTGTCCGATGAGGAGTCTTGTTCTGAAAATAGACTGTTGTGTTGCATGCTTCTGTCCACAGGAATTTTGGCATATCCTGATCATACATCATGGCCCTAGCTGCTTCTACAATAGTCTTATTCTTTATTTCTGCTACCCCATTCTTCTCCAGATTATATGGAGCTGTCCACTCTCTTCGGATGCCCTCCTTAGTGCAAAATTCAGTGAAGTCCTTATCGACATATTCTCCACCATTATCTAAGTGCAAAACTTTTATTTTCTTCCCAGTCAGATTCTCCACTATAGCCTTGAACTCCTTGAATCAACAGAAAACCTCATCCTTGGTTTTCAGAAAATAAATCCAAGTTTTCTTTGAGTGGTCATCAATGAAGGTAAGGAAATACTCGGCACCACTGAGAGCTTTTATGGACATAGGTCCACATATATCAGTGTATCAATCCTTGTACACTCTTGGCCCTGTGTTTGCTCCTAAGAAATGCTGCCTTGGCATACTTTCCTAGAACACATCCCCTGCATACATCATCTCGTTCTGTACTCAAATCTATAACTCCTGTTACAATGCTCATGAGAATTCTTAGAGTTCCATGGTGCAAGTGACCCATTCTTCTGTGCCATATTTCGTTCAAGTCCTTGTTTCCATGATTGCCTATTAGTGCCATTGGTGATTCTAGTTGCAAGCTATACAGCCGATTACTTTTGATCCTGCTCTGCACTTTCTTTTTCCAGCTCGGGTGTTTGACGTATACCTTCTTGATGAAGTAGACGTCATAGCCCTTGGCTTGTAGTTGTGACACAGAAAGTAAGTTCATCCCCAATCCTGGTACATGCAGTACATTTGTAGCACAGAACCATTCTCCCAATTCTGTTTGAAAAACTATGGTACCCTTCCCTATTGGAGTACACTTTGCCTTGTTCCCCATGGTGATTTAAAAATTCATCTTCTCTTCTTGATATCCTGCAAAACACTCCCTGATTCCCATCATATGCCACAAAGCTCCATTGTCTATATACCATACCTCTGATGATGCATCACTAGCCATACACGCCACTTCTTCTTCCATCCTGGAAGCCAACATAGAGAAATCGAAATCTCTTTCTCTTGTGCAATCTTCTAAAAATCTATGTGAGCCCCCTGACATGGATGCCTCTGTATTGTGGTCTCGATCCATAACTGATTTTCCCTTTCTTTCTCTGATTACTTGCTCTGATACCAAGTGAAAATTCTATCACTACAACAACTGATTTATTTTTTCCTACTTATTCCATAATAAGTTATTTGTGAAATTACTTCAATAAACATTAAAATAAATACTGCTGCAGATATCACACCGTAAGATAGAAACAAACATATGCACAATCATCTAAACATTGACACAGATATTTTGGACAATAGTCCTTGGAAAAACCCAATGTGGGAAAACCGATGCAGCAAGGGAGGATTTTATTATTCAACAATTCTTCTGTACAATAGGGTGCCAAACTAGTTTACCCGCAGAGAGAAATAATTCTCCAACACTTCTCCCAATCCCAGCGTTGGCCGACTGACCTCTGTGTGGCTCTCAATCCCTCTGCGTCAGCCCTGGGCCTCTCTGCGTCACTCACGCAGGCCCAACAAGTGACTGCGTAGTCCATTGTTGTCTCTGTGTCTGCCTCTCCTTCCTTAGCGCTGATCTCCAGTGCTTGATCCCACCTCTCTGCTCCGTACTTGCCGCCTCTTGACTACTCACTAGACCACTGGTTCAATTTCTTAGCTAACCCCGCTCCAGAAATTGAACTGATTGGTCTCCCTTTCTGTGTCCTCCAAGTGACCCTCAAGCCTCCTCTTATACTTTTCTCATTGACAAATCAACGACCGAGACTAAGTCCCTAATCAAGGGCTAAGATTAGATCTGGCTTGATCCATGACTTATGGACCATTCTAACACAGTTTTATATTAATACACTTTAATATTTTATTTTCCCTAAGTTTAGACTTAGGGACTCCATTAAAAATATTAATTATTTTAATATCTCCCAAACTGTTTAGAATCTGCCCAAACCCTCTCTAGGTTTTGGAGATCTCATGTGCCTTAGCCTCTCCACCAATTTTCGTGTCTAGAGCACATCCAATGCTACCTCAAATCAACAAATTCAACCTTCCAACAACTTCTCTATGAATTTTGACCCCAACAACAATTTCTGCAACTTTGACCTTGATGTAGCTTCAAAAACTTCGACCTAGTGTTGATTCTGGTAGCATCAGATGTGCTCTTAGCTTGAAAATTTGCAGGGAGACTAGGGCACATGTATTCCACAATACCCAGAAATAGTTTTGGGAAATTCCACCTGGATACAGTTTTATTAAAAGAATTAATTATGTTTACTGGGTGCCTAAGACTAAACTTAAGAAATTAAAATAATTAAAGGGTATTAATCAAAGTGAGGGTGAAACTTCTAGAAGAAGACGAGGATCAAGCCAAAATGATCTGAGCCATTGATTAGAATCTAATCTGGGCCGTTGGTTCTCAATGAGAAGATTATAAGAAGAGGCTTGATGGGCATTTGGAAAAGACATCGAGTAAGAGATCATAGATTGAATTTCTGAAGAGAGCAATGCAACAGTTGCTAGAGAGAGATTCGAAGCGATTTCTTGCAGTGAGAGAGGGGCAGGGATAGTAGACTAGAGGAAGTTTCCCTGATCGGGGAGTGCATAGCAGAGAGACAACGCACTCCACACAGAGGTTGATGCAGTGCAGAGTGGCAGCACAGAGCTTCAGAGGAGATTCGTATTTGCTGAGGAGAAGTCGAGTTTCAGAGGTAGGAGCCAGAGTGGGAGCCCAGAGAGCAAGAAGATCAATTTCCCAAAGCAGCGGGAGAGAGAGATGCTAGTCCCAACAAGCTGACGCAAAACTGTGTACGCTGTCGCAGAGGCAGCAAGGGGTAGCTCATCTTGAGCTAAGGTCAGTGTCGGATCACTAGTGGACGTGAGAATTTTCTCACTAGATGTTTATCAGTTATTTTATTTGCATGGATTGCTAGTTTTGAAGCATCCATAGATTTGTACTCATATTACTACTGCTTAATAATACAAAGCCTCAGTTACTGCATCGATTTTCCCACACTAGGTTTTTTGGGGGACTTTTGTCCAAAATTAAAGGGACTTTTGTCCAAAATTAACTGTGTAGATGTGTGTGATGATTATTTCTCTCCTGTGCTATAGTTAGTTTTCGTAGTTTTTATTTGTGTTGGCTACAGTGTATTTAATTCAATATTTGTCGTAGCACACAATAAGTGAATTGTTTAATCGAATTAATAATTAGAAGAATTAACATCAGTTGCTGCAGTAGTTATCGGGTAACTATTTTTTCACACCTAGCAGTTTCATAGCTTTGACCTAGAAGGAACTTCACAGCTTCGACCTAGAAGCAACTTCACAACTTCGACCTAGAGGTAGCTTCATAGCTTCCACCTTTTAGCTTCACAACTTCGACCTTGCAGCTTCACAACTTCAGTGCAACTTCACAGCTTCAATGCAGCGTCACAACTTCGACCTTGTAGCTTCATAGCTTCAATGCAACTTCACAGCTTTGATCTAGCTTCACAACTTCAATGCAGCGTTAGAATTTCGTCTTGCCAAGTAACTGTAGAAACCCTAACAAAAGAGAGGGAGAAAGAGAGAGAGGCCCAAAACTTCGAACTTGTTCTTCTTCTCCTTCTTCGTCCTTTTCCAGCTTCTATCTTTTGAAGATCAAACTTGCTTGAGTGAGTGTCCAAATGAGGTCGAATTCCTTCTTATTTATAGGCTTGTGAGGGGTACGAATTGCTATCTTGAGGCTGACTTGTCCTTTCATGTAGGCCGCCTTGATCTTTGTGCCATGACGAGGCCTTGGAGGGTCTTTTGACTCAATAAATTTTTCTTTGAAATATATAACATGCCCAAATGAGTCTTCAACACATGACAATGACTCAATTGACTTTATGACAAACCTAAAAGTATTCAATGGGTGCTTGACCTAAAAATAAATTTCCCTTGAGCATGAAACCCATGCCTCAAGAACACATAATAAATTTATTTTTCTATTTTCATTAAATACATAAAATCACGATTACATATGTCATTATGAAGACCGAATCTAGTTACATATTTCAACACTCCCTCTTAACTAGGGAGGTATTCATAATCCATACAAGGTACTTGGACATTCACAATCTGAAGAATTCTCATAAGAAGAGCCAGATTGATAACCCATCTGTATAACATCATATCATCCAACATTGTCACATAGCAAGGCCTTGACTAACAACTCTATCTCTCCACAAGATCAGAGCACAATGTTGGCGAGACCAATGATTTATAGACACCCTCATCATTGTCTCTCTCAAAACATACCCCACCTGGGTTCTCTTAGAGTATGTTCCACTAGGACTATTCTTATCTTGGATTCCTAGTCCTTAAAGAATATCGGTCCTCTACGACTACTCTTATCTTGGATGCCCTACCACATCCTTAAAGAGTATCGGATGCAAGATGCTTACCCAATCATCCATTCTATCTTCCCAGGTGAAGACAAGAATGATGTGTTCATATTTCCTCATGGCCTTCACTAAGACTTACGGCTGTTAGTCCTGGTCTAGTGCATGACACATGAAGTAGAGAACCATATCGGTCGCTCCTTCTTATCCAGTGATGACCAACCCATTCCATAAAAGGAATGTACCCAAGCTCCCTCTTAATAAGGGACTTGCTTCCGGTAGCTCTCTCGGTAGAGATTATGGGACAACCAACTGCTTGTAGGACTCCCTCTTTTGATGTCATGAGTTTCTTCTTTGTTATGGAGCCTACATCTTTTGTGACTGCTTCGTAGGGCATCGACCATCAATCACTTTCAAAGTAGAAGATGTGGGGCTCATGGAGGAAAAGGTGCAACAAATGGGTAAAGAATTGGCTGACTTAAGACTAAAGGAATCAGTTGCAGTTAGAAAACAAGAGGCTGAGAGAGCAACTATAGGAAAAAGAGTTACAACTTGCCACCATGGCAAGTTTTGTGAAAATTTGCTGCAATAATTGATTTATTTCTCCTACTTATTTATAACAAGTTATTCACCAATACTTCAGTAAATACCAAAATAAATTTAGTTTCAGACTTTACAAATTAGGAACTGAAAATTAAAAGGCAAGAGAAACATCAGCATATGAACAATCACATTGACACACTTGTTTTTGGACAATCGTCCCCAAAAAAACCCATGGTTGGAAAACCGGTGCAACAAATTTGAGGATTCTTATTATTGGCAGTAAATATTTGAATACAATTTGGATGCCCTAGAGAAAAACGACAATCCACTCAGAGAAGAAAACTGAGAATTCTCTCACACTAATTCTGAATATTTTGCTCTGTCCCCAGCTCCGTGATGAACCACTGCGCAGTCCCTACGTGAGCCTACGCAGGCTCTGCATGATTTCTATGTGGAGGCTCCCTCTGACTGCGTCATCCTGGACTGCTGCTGCTTCTGTTGCTAAGAAATTGAGATTTCTCCTGCCAGTCAACTACTGTGATTCTAGACATTGAACTATGCTCATCCCCAATACTTCTGCGTCAACCTCCTCCAGATTCTGCGCTGACCCTCTGCGTCAATTTCCTTCAGCTGCTGCACTGTCCCTTCTTGGACCAGGGCTGGCTCTATTATCCTTCTCTGTGTATTCACTAGAACTGGAAATCACTTCCTTGCAGTACTGCCTTTGATCCTCACTGCTTGATCACTGGTTCAAATTCCTTAGCAAACCCTTCCCTAGGAAAATTGAACTGACTGATCAACTCTCTGTGTATCTCCAAGTGAACCGAAAGCTTCCCTCTTATACTTTTCCTATTGAGTCTTCAACAATTGAGATTAAGTCTCTAATCAACGGCTAAGATTAAAACATGACTTGATCCACCTTCTGTTGATTTGGGGTAGCATTGAATGTGCTTTAGCCATGAAAATTGGTGGAGAGGCTAAAGCACATGAGATCTCCAAGACCCAGAAATGGTTTGGGCAAATTCTACCCGGTTTGGGAGATACTAAAATAATTAATATTTTTAATGGAGTTCCTAAGTCTAATCTTAGGAAAAATAAAATATTAATATGTATTAATACAAAACTGGGTTAGAAGGTTCCAAAAGACATGGATCAAGCCAAATCTAATCTTAACCGTTGATTATAGATGTAATCTCGGCCGTTGAAGGACCACCAGGAAAAGTATAAGAGGAGGCTTGAGGGTCAGTTGGATAATACACTAGAGTGATCAGTCATTCGATTTTCTAGAGCAGGGTTTGCTAGGAAAATTCGAATCAATGATCAGTTTGCAGTGGGGGGCAGTGAGTACTGGACAGAGAGGCAAAGATAGTGTCGAGAGACCAGCGTAGAAGCAGAGAGAGGCAGACGCTGAGCCAGAGGGAGCCACAGAGAGCCAGAAGGGACTGCGCAGAGGCTAGAGGGGCTTGCATCATCCACGCAGAAGGCAGCAGGAGTGACGCAAAGGGGCATAGAGGCTGCGCAGTGCCTTAGTGGGCTGATGCAGAGGGTTCTGGGTTGACGCTGAGGCCAGGTGGGCTAACGTTGAGCTTCAGACGCTGCTGGAGAGGGTTTTGTGGGGCAAATTTTCTGAATATCTACTCCGGAATAGAGAGGTATTACTGTTGGATTATTTTCTCTATCGAGTGAGCTAGTTTGGCACCCAATTGTACTCAAGGATAGACTGCATAATAAAATAAACCCTCAAAATTGTTGCATCGGTTTTCCCAAGTTGGGATTTCTGGGGACGAGTTGTCTAAAATTAACGGTGTCACTTGTGTGTTTGCTATTTCTTTCGAATGTTGATCTGTAGATGGTTGAGATTGTATTGTGTTTATTTCGATATTTATATGTTTAAATAACTTGTTCGTAATTAACAAGTAGGAGAAATAAACTAGACAATACAGATAAAATTTCTAACAGGTAATACTTAGAAATTTCAACATGGTATCAGAGGGTGGTTGCAGATCACAAGAGAGCTGAAGGCACCAACTGAAGTAGAACATTTGTAGCAGAAACAACTGTCTCGAGTGTCAAAAGCTGTTCCTTGCAGAAAGCGATAGAAGAAGGGTTGATGTAGAGGGACTGCATCATCAGTCCGGGCCAGAGAGAGGCCAATGCAGAGGCTGAGGAGGGCAGAAAAGCTCACGCAGAGACCAGGAGGGTTGACATAGTTGACTAGGGGAGTATTTCAGCCAGTGCCAGGATTACGCAGAGCCTAGAGGCTCAATCCTTTAGTTGTTGGGGCATAGCAAAGCTGTGGGTAGATTGCGAGGTTCGTAGAGGCTGCACAATGCCTCAGAGGGTTGACACAGAGGGTTCTGGGCTGACACTGAGGACAGGTGGGTTGACACTAAGCTTCAGAGGTTGTTGGATTCTGGGCTGACACTGAGGCCAAGTGGGTTGACACTAAGCTTCAGAGGTTGTTGGAGAGGGTTTTGTGGGGCATATTTTCTGAATATCTGCTTCTAAATAGAGAGGTATTATTGCCGGCTTATTTTCTTTGTCGGGTGAGCCAGTTCGGCACCCAGTTGTACTCAAGGATAGACTGCATAATAAAATAAACACTCATAATTGCTGCATCAGTTTTCCCAAGTTGTGTTTTTCCAATGACGAGTTGTCCAAAAATAACGATGTCACTTGTGTGTTTGCTATTTCTTTCAGCTGTTGATCTGTAGATGGTTGAGACTGTATTGTGTTTATTTCGATATTTATATGTTTAGATAACTTGTTCATAATTAAAAGGTAGGAAAAATAAACCAGAGAATACAGATAAAATTTCTAACGGGTAATACTTAGAAATTTCAACACCTTTTAGATCATTCTCACTCATATTTTGATTAATACCCATTAATATTTTAATTTCCCTAAGTTTAGACTTAGGAACTCCATTAAAAAATATTAGTTATTTAATAAAATACAATCTGGGTGGAATTTCATGAAACGGTTTCTAGGTTTTTTAGAACTCATGTGCCTTAGCCTCTCCACTAATTGTCAAGGCTAGAGCACTTCTAATGCTATCAAAAACTATCACTCCCTTTTAGCGAGGAAAGTGCACTAGCAACAATGTCTCGCTGCATGCTGCTTTGTTTCTGAAGCACCTCCTTTCTGCATTGTTATTGTCACCAACACTGTGTTGCTACTGCTGTTTTTGGACTGCTACCCATGACACTGTCACTGCCACTGTTGCATCTGTACTACAACTCCCTCTCAAACGTTGCATCATTCTATTGAAAGGGATTTTCCAATATACCCATCTATTCCAGAAATTGAACAAACTTTGCTCTTCCTAGAGCCTTGGTGAGTCTATCTGACACTTGATTTCTTGTGGGAGTGTACTCCAACTGTACTGCTGCACGCTGAACATAGTCTTTGATAAAGTGACACCGAATATAGAAGTGTTTGGAATGATCATGAGATACTGGATTTTCAGAGAGCTTGATACAACTCTGATTATCATAGAAGATCCTTGTCGCTTCCATTCTTCTCTTGAATAGATGTAGAAGTAGTTTCATGAGTTATAGCTTCACATGTTGCTTTACTAGCTGCCATGTAATCAACTTCAGTAGAGCTCAGAGCTATAGACTTATGCTTCTCACTGCACCAGGAGGCCATCCTAGATCCAATACTGAAGCAATAACCAGTGGTACTTTTCCTGTCTACTGAACTTCTTGCCCAATTTGCATCAGTGAATCCACTCAATTCGATATCATTGCCCCTGGTGTACCTTAATCCAAAATTGATTGTTCCCTGCACATACTTGAGAATGTGCTTTGTTGCCGCCCAGTGTGCCCTTTTTGGTTCCATCATGAATTGACTAAGCGTGTTGACAACATAACATAAGTTTAGTCTGGTGTTGACTAGATACATAAGCGACCCAATGGGTTGTGTCTATAAGGTGGGGTCCACTTCCTTGTCTTCCAAAGCATCTATTTTCTTCCAATTGGTAATCATAGGTGTAGCCATAGGTCAAAAATCTTGCATTCTGAATCTTTTCAGAATTTCGGATGCATATCTTCCTTGGCCAAGGAAGATCTCACCATCCTGTTGGCAAACCTCCAATCCCAGAAAATAGTGCATTAGCCACAAATCCTTCATATCAAACTCAGTTTCCAGGTTCTTCTTACAATCCTCTATGAGTCTGGTGTGAGAATTTCTAACCCAAAATTCTAATGCAGTAACTGATTTATTTCACCTACTTATTTCTCATAATAAGTTATTTACGAAATCCCTTGAGCAAACATTAAAATAAATTCTACTACTATTATCACATAATTACATAGAGAAAATAATAGTGATATACAAGCACAAGAACCAATCACATCAACATAGTTGTTTTTGGACAATTGTCCCTAGAAAAACCTAATGTGGGAAAACCAGTGCAGCAGATGAGTGTTTTATTAATCTTCAACAACAATCGCTTTACAAGAAATGATTTTATAGAGAAACTGAGAGAAAACACCTAAGGCAAGGTTCATCCCTCTCTTGGAAAGTTTCTGACACCCTAGAGACCCTTCTCCAACTTTTGCGTCACTCTGCGTGATTCTGCTTTCCTCTGCGTCAGCCTGCGTGAGGACTGTGTCTTCCCTTTGCACTGTCTCTGATACCCCTGCGTCACCTCCTCAGTCACTGGCTACTGTTGATGCCCTCCTCTTCCTCCACCCTGCAACTCTCCCTCTCAAATTGATCTCCTTCTCTTTGAGAATTGATTTTCCTTGGGATACTGAGTATTTGCCGGTGTGTCTCCAAATGATCATCAAGTCTTCTATTATACTTTTCCTGTTGATGAATCAACGACCGAGATTAAGTCTCTAATCAATGGTTAAGATTAATGGGATACTGAGTATCTGCCAGTGTGTCTCCAAATGATCATCAAGTCTTCTCTTATACTTTACCTGTTGATGAATCAACGATCGAGATTAAGTCTCTAATCAATGGTTAAGATTAAAACATACTTGATCCTCGTCTCTTAGAAGCTTCTCACCCTTATCTCTATTAATACCCATTAATATTTTCATTTTCCTAAGTTTAGACTTAGGAACCCATTAAAAATATTAACTATTTTAATAACTCGTCATCTGGGTGGAATTTCTACAAACAATTTCTAGGTCTTGGAGATCTCATGTATTCTAGCCCCTCCACAAAATTTCGAAGCTAGAGTACATATGACGCTACCCAAAATCAACATTCCCTCTTAGCGAGGAATGTGCTCTAACAGTGCTTCCCAATAGAAGCACCACACTAATCCATGGCATCGGTCCTGTGCTTGTCATCTACTATGCTGCTACAACTTGTACTGCTTACCATGACACTGCAACTGTCACTACTACATCTGTACTGCAGCTCCCTCTGAATATGCCGCATCATGCTGCCCATAGCACTGCCATTGCTAACTATTGCACTGCAACTCCCGATACTATCCGTTTCTGCTATTGAATTGGATTCTACACCATCCCCATCTTCTCCCTGAAATAAACCAACTATGTTTTTCCTAGAGCCTTGGTGAAGATGTCTGCCACCTGTTCTCTTGTTGGAGTGTACCTCAATTGTACTGCTCCTTGTTGGACATAGTCTCTGACAAAGTGACACCTGATATCAATGTGTTTCAACCGATCATGAAATACTGGATTCTCAGAGAGCTTGATGCAACTTTGAGTATCACACAAAATCTTGGCCAATTCCATCATTCTCCTGAATAGATTCACAAGCAATTTCCTAAGCCATATGGCTTCGCACGAAGCTGTGCTAGCTATCATATAATCTGCTTCAGCTGAGCTCAGAGCCACTGATTGTTGTTTTCTAGTACACCGGGAGGTCATTCCTGATCCAATGTTGAAACAATACCCAATTGTACTTTTCTGATCTATTGAACTTCCAGGCCAATCTGCGTCAATGAACCCACTCAGTCTGATGTCATTGCCTTGGGTGTACAATAGTCCATGTTCCATTGTTCCTTGTATATACTTGAGAACATGTTTGGCTGTTTCCAGTGAGCCCTCTTGGGTTCCACCATGAACTGACTGAGGGTGTTGACAACGTAAGAAATGTTTGGTCTAGTATTGACCAGATACATCAGGGACCCTATAAGCTGCATGTACAAGGTGGGATCGACACCTTTTTCTTTTGATGCATCAATCTTCTTCCAGTTGGTGATCATTGGAGTAGCCATAGGTCTACAGTCGTGCATCCTGAATCTTTTCAAGATCTCTGTAGCATATCTCCCTTGTCCAAGGAAGATCTCACCCTTTTGCTGCCAAACTTCCAACCCCAAGAAATAATGCATCTGTCCCAAATCTTTCATGTCGAATTCTGCTGCTAGGTTCTTCTTGTAGTCTTTGATGAGCTTAGATGATCTTGTTAGGAAAAGATCATCCACATATAACACCAGGATTAGAGGCTCATTTTCTATGACAAGATAGTAGAGATTAGGATCTACGTTACTCTTGACGAATCCTGTCTTCTACAAGTAGCCATCAATTCGACTGTACCATGCTCTAGGTGCTTGTTTAAGCCCATACAAGGCTTTCTTCAATCTGCATACATGAGATTCTTTCTCATGTGTCTCGAAAGTTCAGTGTGGAAAAACTCTGCAAAAAATTGGAATCCTCCGATTTTTTGCAGACTTTTTCAGAAACGAAAAAATTGCGATTTATTCGTTATATGCCCGATTTTATCGAGAGTCTACCGAAAAAGTCGGCCATCTCTGCCGAATGTGGGATATGACAATGGTGTTTAAGGGTTATCATATAGTGATTTGATAATCTAAATCACTATGAGTGGCCACTACTGTTAGAGCTGTTATACAATGAATTTGACGAGGCGAATTTGTTGTGAGGAGGCTGAACAATAAGGATTCTGGACAACTAGTATTCAGTGTCTTGGAAGGGCCAAAGCATTGTGAGTTGATGATATACTTTGATGCTGATTGTACAGTGATTTGGTGGTCAAATCCACTTGAGAAGTAGATCTGGTTAAGGCTGAGTATATTGTGTATTTTGGAGCAGCAAATACTCAGTGAGCAATTGATGGCAAATGAGGCAAAGGACTTGCCAGCTTAGTCACCAGGTCCGTGTTCGAGTTTGAGTTCGGCGACCTTGAAATTCGAATAAAGTTCAACAACTAAAATTTTGCCGATAAAGTTCGACATATAGAAATTCGAAATAAAAATATAAATATATATATATATATATATAAATCAATTTAAAGTCAAATTCAAAGTCCATAATGCACATTGCAAAGACATAAGACTGCAAAACATGCATTCATTTCTACATAGATAATTGGATTTGGTTTTTAATATTTCAGACAACTGTTTTTTATATTTCAGAGAATTATTAACTAACCATGTTTAACAATGGTTAGGGTTTTTCGAATAGTCCTTTTCAGCTTAATGTATGGCCTTGCTTTTGGAAGTGTCTAACAGATATATAATCCTTTAGTTCTGCTGGAAATCTTAATGTCTTTATGAACAATTTTTTAAAGAAGTATTGCACATGGCTTCGTCTAAATATCAGTGATCATCGTTTCAGAATTGCTGAGAACTCTTATGCTACCATCTTGTTAAAGGTTGAAAATGCCATCTAAAAAGCTTAGAGTCATGGACGTAATGTTCAAGAGCTATAAATTTAGAGCGTGGATTAAAGTGAAGGAGCTTTGAATACCCTAGAGCATTTAATTATCCCAGAAAATAGCATTGACAATAATTATAATAAAAGACTAGTGTTTACAGTGTAAAGTCTGTAATGTGCCATGGCACACTGTGCAGGGAACAGGAGTCAGGATTGGCGGCTGGCCGAGCTGTGTATGTCGGTATGCTGCACTGGTCAAGCCACAAGCTGTCGAAAACTCCACAAGCCAGAACTTGGAAGCCACGGCCCACAAGTCGTCAACATTGCCACAAGCCACAACCCGTCGAAAAAGCCGTTGGAAACTCCAAAACCTGTCGAAAACCCTATTGAACAATGAAAACCCGTGGGCCGTCATTGTATCATGTATGCTATTGCTCACGCGGATTGGTAGTGGTTAGTGGTCGTCGGTTGGTTCAATGCCTGCAATTTGCAAACAATGAAACGTAACCCACCGCAAACAATGAAACCAAATCCAAAATGTGCCAGCAATTCATTTCGAAATTTTTTTAAAACAGATAAAAATCGAACCAAAACGAATTTAATCGAATTGAAATGAATTTTAACGATTTTGTTCGCCTTTAAATTCGAGTTCGCCTTTCTATTCGAGTTCGCCATTTTGTTCGGCGAACTTGAACGAATAAATTCGAATTCATTTGAAGTTTGGCAAATTTCAAATTTATTCATTCAAATTCGCCGAACCCAGTGACTAAGCTTGCTAGGTGTTAAGGACAAAAAATGCAAAAAGGGTTGATCTAGATGGGCTACTTCAACAAGTAAGCTATATGTTTGTTCTTGTCTATGTCTCATTGGTTAGATTGCAGATCTGATGTTGCAGACTACAAGCCCTAATGCACTGTGGATACTCTAGATGTTAAAAAAAATAAAAATAAATGAATATTTTTGTGTTTTTTTTTTAATTTTGCCAAGTTTTCGCTGATTTTTTCAAAACACTCCAGACTTTAATGAGTTTTTCTACTTTTGGACCCTTGTCGATTTAATCCCAACTTTGACTTTTTCCACATTGCTCGAAACCCTCTGGCTATTCAAGGTATACTTCTTCTTCTATCATCTTGTTCAAGAACGTCGTCTTGAGATCCATCTGGTGAATCTTCCACCCCATCTGTGATGCAAGGGATATCACGGTTCTAATAGAAGTATACCTAGCTATTGGGGCGAAGGTTTCTTCGTAGTCTATCCTTCCTTCTTAGCATACCCCTTAGCCACAAACTTGACTTTGTATTTCTCCACACTGCAGTCTGCAACATATTTGACGTTGTAGATCCATCTCGAACCTACAATTGACTTGTCCTGAGGCCTAGGTACCACTTCACAGACATCATTGACCATTATAGTATTGTATTCCGCCACCATAGCATCTACCCATACTTGATGTTGAACGGCCTCCTGAAAACTAGAGGGGTCCCCAACCTGAGCTACTAAGGCCTGGTATCTGTTTGGCTATCTTTGCTCCCTTTTATCATTCCTGGGTGCACCAATGAAGTCCTTTGCATCCTGTAGAATCTGTCGGAGTTCCTGGCTCGTTGTTCCATTGGTAGTGGGTACATCTATCAGCTCTTCCTCTTCCTGAGATTCCTCTTGTTGTGAAGCTTTCCCTTTAGGAGAACTGCTGGTACTATTTTATGCTGGTCGAAGTGGTTGGACCAACAAATCTTCTTTTGACTGCTCCTCAGAAGGCATTTCTTGGGATTTCCTGAAAGCTCCGTCCTCCATGAACTTTACATCCCACTGAACTACTACCTTCCTACTCCGTGGAAGATGACTCTATATGCCTTAGCATTCTCGCTATATCCCACAAGATATCCTTTCTCAGCAGTTTGATCTAATTTCTTTCTCTTTTCTTCGGGTATACCACAATATGCCAAACTCCCAAATATCCATAAATGACCGACTTCAGAGGTCTTCCTAGTGAAGACACTCTCTGAAGTTGTCTTGCCCAATGCCCTGTGTGGAGTCCTGTTCTGGACATAAACTATCATGCTGCATGCTTCTGCCCACACGAATTTGGGTGTATCCTGATCATACAGCATCACCCTAGCTGCTTCCACAATAGTCCTGTTTTTCCTTTCTGCTACTCCATTCTGCTCCGGATTGTAGGGAAGGAGTTGTCCACTCTCTTTTGATGCCTTCCCTAGCGCAAAAATTGGTGAAGTCACTGTCAACGTACTCTCCAACATTGTCTAAGCACAACACTTTTATCTTCTTTCTTGTCGGATTCTCTACTAGAGCCTTGAACTGTTTGAATAATTTTCAGAAAGTAGATCCAAGTCTTCTTGAAATGGTCATTAATGAAGGCGACGAAGTATTCGGCACCACTAAGATATTTTTTGGACATAGGTCCGCAGATATCTTAGTGTATCAGTCCTAGAAC
The DNA here is from genome assembly GCA_031772625.1 of Pinus tabuliformis. NCBI lineage: Eukaryota > Viridiplantae > Streptophyta > Pinopsida > Pinales > Pinaceae > Pinus > Pinus tabuliformis. Next base: position 709,587,773 of record CM062815.1, read on the forward strand.
AATTTGAGCCCTATTGTTACTTTTGGAAAAAGTTGCTTTGGCATACTTGCCTAGAGCGCACCCTTTGCATACATCATCTCGTTCAACACTTAATTCCGGAACTCCTGATACTGTTTTCTCGAGAATTCTCAGAGCCCCATGGTGTAAGTGTCCCATCCTCCTGTGCCATAGTTCATTCAAATCTTTATCCCCATTGTTGCCTATCAGTGCCATTGGAGATTCTAGCTGTAATCTATACAGCCTGTTACTTCTAATTCCAATGTGGGCCTTCCTTTTCCAACTCGGGTGTTTGACATATACTTTCTCCTTAATGAAGAAAATGTCATAGCCCTTGTTTTGAAGTCGAGATACGGAGAGTAAGTTCATCCCCAATCTTGGCACATGCAGCACATTGGTTGCTCGAAGCCGCTCCCCTGCTTTGGTTTGAAAGGCTACAGTACCTCTTCCTACAGGGGTACACTTTGCCTTATGGCCCATGGTGATCTGAAAATTCATCCTTTCTTCCTGATAATTTGAGAAACATTCTTGTATTCCTGTCATATGCCAGGAAGCTCCACTATCTATATACCAAACCTCAGAGGAGGCAGAACTTGCTAGGCAAGCGACTTCTTCTTCCAGTCTGGAAGCTAACATAGAATAATAGTGATGCACATTCCTCGTGCTTTCTTCTTTTTCTGGAAATCTGCGTGAGTCCCTCTAAGTTGAGCTCCTAACCCATAGCAGATTCTTCTCTCCTGTTGTCAGATCTTTGCTCTGATGCCATGTGAGAATTTCTAACCCAAAATTCTACTGCAGTAATTGAATAATTTCACCTACTTATTTCTCACTAAGTTATTTACGAAATCCCTTCAACAAACATTAAAATAAATTCTACTGCAGTTATCGCATAATTGCATAGAGAAAATAACAGTGATATACGAGCACAAGAACCAATCACATCAACTAGTTGTTTTTGGACAATTGTCCTCGGAAAAATCCAATGTGGGAAAACCGGTGCAACATATGAGGGTTTTATTAATCTTCAACAACAATCGCTTTACAAGGAATGTTTTTATAGAGAAACTAAGAGAAAACACCTAAGGCAAGGTTCATCCTTCTCTTGGAAAGTTTCTGACACCCTAGAGACCCTTCTCCCACTTTTGCGTCACTCTGCATGGTTCTACGTCCCTCTGTGTCTCCTGGACTGCATCTTCCCTCTGCATTGTCTTTGATACCCATGCGTCATCTCCTCCTCAGTCACTGACTGTTGCTGATGCCCTCCTCTTCCTCCACCCTGCAACTCTCCCTCTCAAATCGATCTCCTTCTCTTTGAGAATCGATTTTCCTTGGGATACTGAGTATCTGCCGGTGTCTCCAAATGTTCCTCAAGTCTTCTCTTATACTTTTCCTGTTGATGAATCAACGGCAGAGATTAAGTCTCTAATCAACGTCTAAGATTAAAACAAACTTGATCCTCATCTCTTAGAAGCTTCTCACCCTTATCTTTATTAATACCCATTAATGTTTTTATTTTCCTATGTTTTGACTTAGGAACCCATTAAAAATATTAATTATTTTAATAACTCCTCATTTGGGTGGAATTTCTCCAAACGATTTCTGGGTCTTGGAGATCTCATGCATTGTAGCCCCTCCACAAAATTTCGGAGCTAGAACACATTTGATGCTACCCAAAATCAACATCTGGATGATCCTGTCAAAAATAGATCATCCACATACAATACCTGAATTAGTGACTCACCTTCTACCAACAGATAATAAAGATTGGGATCAACATCACTCTTGATGAATCCCAACTGCTATAAGTAGCTGCCAATTCGACCATACCAAGCTCTGGATGCTTGTTTTAGCCCATACAAGGCTTTCTTCAACCTGCACACATGAGTTCTCTTTTCATGTGTTTCGAAACCTTATGACTGTTCGATATCACCCCATTCAAGAACGTTGTCTTGACATCCATTTGGTGAATATCCCATCCCATCTGTGCTGCAAGGGATATAATGTATCTGATAGAGGTATATCGAGTTACTGGGGCAAACTTTTCCTTATAGTCTATTCCTTCCTTTTGTGCATATCCTTTTGTGACAAACCTAGCCTTGTACTTGTCTACACTGCCATCTGCAACATACTTGATCTTGTAGATCCATCTCGAACCTACAATTGATCTATTCTCTGGTCTTGGAACAATTTCCCAGACATCATTTGTTATGATAGAACTGTACTCTTCTACCATGGGATCCACCCATACCTAGTGTTGTACGGCTTCTTGAAAACTAGAGGGTTCTTCGACCTGAGCTACCAATGCTTGGTCCCTGTCAAGTTGTCTACGCTTCCTTTTCTCAGTTCTAGGAGCTACAACGAATTCCTTTGCTTCCCTCATAGTCTATCGTACTTCTCGGCTAGTTCTTCCATTGGTAGTGGGAGGTTGCATCTGTTCCTCTTCCTATTATTGTACATGTTGTGACACTCCTGGCTCCTCATCTCTTGAGGAGATGCTAGTACTAGTTAGCGTGCTTGAACGAGACACTTGTCTTCCTGCTAGATATGTTCCCTATTGCTGAACTAGAGGAGCATCCTCAACCTGTTCTTCAAACGACATCTCATGAGATTTCCTGAAGGCTCTATATTCCACGAACTTTACATCCCGCCTTAATACAATCTTCCTATTGCTCGGAATGTAGATTCAATATGCGTTTGAAGTCTCACTGTAACCTACTACATACCCAACATCGGCAGTTTTCTCTAACTTGCTCTGCTTCTCTTCTGGAATATGGAAATAAGCTACACTTTTGAATATCCTAAGGTGACTTACTTCTAGCTTCTTTCCCGTGAAAACTCCCTCTGGCATCTTCTTTCCTAAAGCCCTGTGAGGAGTCCCGTTTTGAATGTGTACAGCCGTGCTGAATGCTTCTGCCCATAAAAACTTGTGTAGATTCTGATCATATAACATCGCCTTTGCTGCTCCAGCAATAGTTTTGTTCTTCCTTTTAGCGACTCCATTCTATTATGGATTATAAGGTGATGTCCATTCTCTTCGGATCCCTTCTCTTGCATAGAAATCAATGAAGTTCTTATCCGTGTATTCTTCACCATTGTTTGAGCGCAATATCTTGATCTTCCTTCTTGTCAGGTTTTCCACTAGAGCCTTAAACTCTTTAAACCGATCAAAGACCTCATTCTTGTTTCTCAAAAGATAGATCCAAGTTTTCTTGGAATGGTCATCTATGAAGGTAACAAAATACTCAGCTCCATTTATGGCCCTTGTAGACATTGGATCGCAAATGTCTGAGTGTATTAACCCCAATACACTCTTAGCTCTATTGTTGTTTCTGGAATATGCTGCTTTGGCGTACTTGCGTAGCACGCAACCTCTGCATGTATCATCATGCTTTGTAGTAAGCTCTGGAACCCCTATAACAGTTTCCTTGAGCATTCGTAACACCCCATGATGTAAGTGTCCCATCGTCCTATGCCACAACTCATTTAATTCTTTTTCTTCATTGACATTATTGCTTATTAGTGCCATAGGAGACTCGAGTTGCAACTTGTATAATCTATTGCTTCGAGTTCCAATCTGGGCCCTCCTTTTCCACTTTGGATGCTTGACATATACTCTACTACTAATGAAGTATACATCATATCCTTTATCTTGTAATTGAGAGACATAAATCAAATTCATTCCCATACCTGGCACATGCAGTACATTTGTGGCCCGAAGACTATCTCCTGCTGCTGTCTGGAATATAATAGTTCCTTTTCCTACTGGGGTGCATTTCATCCTGTTACCCATTGTGATTTGGAAGTTCATCTGTTCCTCCTGATAGCTCGAGAAATATTCTCATTCTCCATTCATATGAGCTGAAGCCTCGCTATCAATGTACCAATCCTTGGCTGATGCAGAACTTGATAAGAAAGCAAACTCCTCTTCCAACTTGGAAGCTAATTCGGAAATATTCTGATCCCTATTGTTCTCCATGCCCTTTTTCTTTGCTTCCATCTTGCCTGGACCTTGCTCTGATACCATGTGAAAATTTGCTGCAATAATTGATTTATTTCTCCTACTTATTTATAATAAGTTATTCACCAATACTTCAGTAAATACCAAAATAAATTCAGTTGCAGACTTCACAAATTAGGAACTGAAAATTAAAAGGCAAGAGAAACATCAGCATATGAACAATCACATTGACACACTTGTTTTTGGACAATCGTCCCTGGAAAAACCCAATGTGGGAAAATTGGTGCAACAGATTTGAGGATTCTTATTATTGGCAGTAAATATCTGAATACAATTTGGATGCCCTAGAGAAAAACGACAATCCACTCAGAGAAGATAACTGAGAATTCTCTCACACTGATTCTAGAGATTTTGCTCTGTCCCCAACTCCTGGATGACCCACTGCGTAGTCCCTGCGTGAGCCTATGCAGGCTCTGCGTGATTTTTGCGTGGAGGCTCCCTCTGACTGCGTCAACCTGGACTATTGTTGCTTTTGTTGATGAGAAATCGAGATTTCTTCTGCCAATCAACTACTGTGATTCCTGACACTGAACTCTTCTCATCCCCAGCACTTCTGCATTAACCTCCTCCAAATTCTGCGCTGACCCTCTGCGTCAATCTCCTTCAGCTGCTGCACTGTCCCTTCTTGGACCAACACTAACTCTATTATCCTTCTCTGTGCATTCATTGGAACTAGAAATCACTTCCTTCTAGCACTGCCTCTGATCCTCATTGCTTGATCACTGGTTCAAATTCCTTAGCAAACCCCGCCGTAGGAAAATTGAACTGACTGATCAACTCTCTGTGTATCTCTAAGTGAACCCCAAGGCTCCATCTTATACTTTTCTTGTTGAGTCTTCAACGATGGAGATTAAGTCTCTAATCAACGACTAAGATTAAAACATGACTTGATCCACTTTCTAGATCATTCTCACTCATATTTTGATTAATACCCATTAATATTTTAATTTCCCTAAGTTTAGACTTAGGAACTCCATTAAAAATATTAATTATTTTAATAAAATACAATCCGAGTGGAATTTCATCAAACGGTTTTTGGGTTCTTTAGAACTCATGTGCCTTAGCTTGTCCACCAATATTCAAGGCTAGAGCACTTCCGATGCTATAAAAACTAACAAGTTTGTCCATGGAGGCCTTCTAGTGCAGGCAACCATCCAAATCCTATGCCATTTTGTCAGACATACATGGAATGTGAACAAAATATGAATGATAAATCAATGAATTGCATATCTTATTCACAATGATACATATTTATAATACATAGGAGTGACCCTTGGTTTCATATTCCAAGTGGTCCCTTGGACTCCCTTTGGCTGTTCAACTTCCACACCAACCCTTAGAGGATTAGGCGTCCAACATCCCCCCCCCCCCAATCTGAAGGGGTATGTATGAGTCTAAGAAGAGAGCTGTAATACAAAATGTGCAAAAATGCATGGAAGCACTAGGTTGAATGTGCTCTCTGTAATGTTGGTATAAGGGGGTGGTTTTAGGATGGGTCTCTATTAATTTCATCGACCAGAGGCAATTGAGTCAAGAGAGAAGCAATCCCTAATCTCTCATTGGCTAGAGATGGGTTAGATGTGGTTGTTCGGTCTAAGAAGGCATTGGAAAAAGCATGCCCAGGGATTGTCTCCTGTGCAAATATTCTGGTTATTTTGGCTAGAGATGCAACTGCTCTAATGCATAGACCATCATGGTGTTGAAGAATCTAGGGCGTGCATATTTAGAGTGATTCTTCGATACATGATAACAATTTATGAAGTGTTAATGCAATTTTATCTTAGCTTGATTGTTTACTTCATTATTAGCATGTGTAAGTTAACTTCATTAAACTGCTATCAAGCAAAAAGAGACGAACACAAATAGTTGGCTATCTGCCAGGGCCAAACCTCTCCCTCTTGGAGAGGAAAACCCATGCATAAATTCTTCTTATAGAGATTCCATTGACGAATACCAAGGCCATGACCCTTGACACACTCTACCTCTCCAAGACCAAGATATCAATCCTCCTTGTGTCATTGCTGCTGCACCACAGAGGTCATCACCATTGTGATCTTCATCACTGCTGCAATACCATGTCCTTCATCACTGCTGCAACACCTTGCTCTTCATTACTGTTGCACTTTGATTTCGTGAGATCTTACGATCATATTCTATAGCTACTATGATTATGGTTATGCTAGGATTATATTACTACGACAACACTGCATCACACCGAGTCCGAGAGCTTGTGGTGATCAACAAGACTGTGTGTCTTCTTTCATATATATGCTGAGGATCTCTCCCATCATAGATCATCCTCATGTAACCTTAACTAATACATTATGTCAAGTCTACGACAGGTATATCACAGTATGTGAGAAGGTCGAGAGTATTCATGAGAATCATTACTTCATTACATGCTGCCTGCTCTGCTCTTATTCATCGAGGACACCATAGGTATGCCGAGAGTATTATCTCTGTTGTTGAGATATATCTTTAGGGATCCATGTAAAGACGCGGAGGTTGCAATACAATGTTGTGTCTCTATCCACAACCTTACATGTCTAAGGGTTTCTCCTTCTATTCACAGGCATGCCAAGAAGATATAGGACTAGGTTTTGCTGCTCCTTATACCCATCTGAGGAGACAGATGAACCCTACCTTACTGCGGATCTGATTGCGACTTCTTGTCCCTTGTCTGCGACTACTTATCCTTGACTGCGGCTCCTCTTGTCTGCGACTCCCTCTTGACTGCGGCTACCTTACTTCATGACTGCGGCTCTTATTGCGGCTCATAAAAGGCATCTAAAATCTGTTCAATGATTTTTTGTTAACCCTTCATGGGTATTTATAGTAATCATCCCATATATGCAAGCCGACATCAACTTATGAATTGACGTGTCTAGTGTTTCAAGCTGACATGACACACACACACACATATATATATAGTTAAATCATTTATTTGAGCCGACATGACATATATATATTTAAATCATTTATTTGAGCCGACATAATCATCTCCTTATTTTTTTGCTTGCAGACTTCAAAAGGCTTATTTTGAGGCATTGATCTTGATCTTGGAGGGCTGTTAGACACCTTTGAAGATTTGTACATATTTACATAAACTCATGAAGAGTTTTTATATACATGACATGACTTTGACATATAAATAAATCCTACAGAGATCAAGAAGAAGTCTTTCAACTAGAGACACTTCTTGCTCGTGAAACCCATGTAGAAAGATTACAAAATAATTTATTTCCTTTTATTACATCAAATACAAAGATCATGTCATCATGAAGACCGAACCTAGTTACACTTTCTTCAACACTCCCTCTTAACTAGGGAGGTATTCATAATGGTACTTGGTCATTCTCAATCTGAAGAATTTCTCATAAGAAGAATCGAATTTGCAATCCATCTGTTATAACATCATTTCAACCAACATTGTTTCCATTTAGCAAGGCCTTGACTAACAACTCTATCTCTCACTTAGATCAGAGCACACAATGTTGGCAAGACCAATGACTGATAGACACGCATCATCATTGTCTCTCTTAGGGTCATACCCACCCGGGTGTTCTCCAAGTATGCCCTACTAGGACTATTCTCATCTTGGGTTCCCAACCCTCAAGAATATCGGTCCTCTTGCTCACTCTTGTCTTGGATGCCCACCCACATCCTCAAAGAGTGTTGGATGCCAGATGATTACACAATCTTCCATTCTTTCTTCCAAACTAAAGACAAGAATATCGTGTCTAACTCTCCCTCTTCATTAGGGACGAGTTCCAAGTTTCTGTTTTCTCAGAAACTTGCTCGAGTTCCTTTGCTCATAGGAAATTCCCAGAGCTCCCTCTTACCCAGGGACTCTATCATCAGTGCTTTATAGGGTCTTCTAGTTGACTGACGATCCAAGACTTAGATGTCATCAATTTCTTCACATGTAGGGTTCAACATCCATCACTTTCCTCTATCATGTCATTCCTTCTCTCTCGGAAAGTATCCTCCTTGGCTTTAGATCTGGGGCTTCCTTCATAAGCTCATCTGTCTTCACTTTTCTTCCACAGTGATTGCTCTGGATCACAAGGTACATAGTTGTGACATCCTTCATAACTCATTTTCTTGATCCTGCACACATACCCAGACTTTTCCAAGAGTCAGACACCAAAAAAAATCACATATTACCTTTTGGTGATGGCCTTCTTCTAGTGACATCTTCTTGTAGGCATCAATCATCCTGCATACATGTTGACACATCTCCCAATGATATTTGTTGTCAAGGGTCCTCATCGTTTTAGACTTCCATCAAAGTCTTCACATCATTCTGGGAGGTTTCTTGGTCAAGTCTTCCTGATCCTCTGGATGTTGACTGCCTTCATCATGGTTGCATGTTTCACGATCTCTTTCATCCTCATGTCTTTCATTCCTAGGAGCTCTCAGAGTTCTTCAATGGTCATCAACTACCTTGTACTACATTATGAGGACATATTATGTTAATTTCATATAGTCTGACTTATTTCTTTCTGCATCCTTTTAGAGGAGGATATCGATTCCCTTTTGATCACGCTTGATCTATTTTATCTGCAATCACATATCATGATATTACAATAACAAATGCAAATACAATCATACATACCTTGTTTTCCTTTCGGTATTTTCCTACAGCTTCCTTGATTGAAAGGATCTTCAATCCTTTGGTCCGCTTCATTCTTCATGTCATTGAACCACCATCTCATGAGTTCCAAGAGTTGGAATTTCTGACGAGGCATTTGTTGTCTTCCTAGACTCGGAGATCCTCCCCTGAGATCTCTATCAGAGATCCTTCAGGATCTAGTATATCCTCATCTAGAAAATGTTTCCATTGACTTGAATGACTTCTTTCTTTCCTTCAATGTACAACGAGATTCCCAAGAGCTATGTTCTTCATGATTCCATACGAGCTCTTGCTTCCATGATGCCATGATGCATCTTCTTACTATGTTCATATCTGCAGGGACTTCTGATAGGATCCTTTTGAGAGGGATACCATCTCTTTCATAGTGGAGATCTATTACTCCCTCTTTCCCTTGATCCTTTTCTCAGCTTCCTCCATCCTTCCAGCGATATGAGTTCCTCTTCCATAGTACTATTCTGTCTTGTCAACCTTCCTTTACTTATCAACACTTATTTGTGTCCTATCAACTTGCCTTTCTCTATTGCTTCATAGAGACCACAAACTGTTGATCGAGGTAACCTTCTTGTTCATGGACATTTGTTACCTTGCTTATCAATATCAATATCAATGATCATCATTTTTCCCAGATCTCGTAACTGAAATCTCATGAAGATGTTTCTTCATTCTTCTTTACTACATTTCAGATAGTATATCCTTATGCAACCTTCTTATGTCTCCTTTCTTAATTCATAGGACCTTACTAGCTCTTATGACTTCAAAGGAGACCTTGATGTTCTGACTTCTCTAAGGATAATGAGAATCCTCCTTATTCTATGCAAGACCCTTGATGACCCATCGAATATGTAGATCTTCTTGCAATCATGAAGTCATAAAACAAAAATTTGATTATAAAAGGTACTTGATTGTGAAGATGTATATTCCGACACATAGGAAATAGTTAAGTATAACTTGGTCTAGTGTAGAGTTAGGTAAAGTGTGTTTCTTTACTATGTACTTTTGTAACTTTCAATCCGATGGTCACAATATGTAGTGATCCGATGGTTCATTCTCTCCTCAGTATTACCGACACTTGATCCGTGGCTTAATACCTGATTGGTCCATGATCTCTATTTAAAGAGCATGGAGGGTCATTTGTAGGGTAATCGTTCATGAGAGAAGCTTATGTAAATTTTCATTCTTTTATTAATAAATTGCCTGAAGTGGTCGTGTTGGCTCAGGCCATGGACTGTTTCTTTCTTTGAGGGTTTTAACCTAGATCACCGGATTCGTCCAAAAGCCCACTCGAATCGCGAATCCAGCGAATCCGACACGATTCGCTACGGATTCGTGTCCAAAGTTTATGACACGTCGTGTCCTAGAACGTGTCGCGATTTTGCTGAGCGTGTCGTGATTTTGAAGAACGTGTCCTGTTTCCAAACGAGTTTCCAGGACTCGTTTCCAGCGCGGGTTAGAAGGGTTATATGGGAAGATAATGATTGGAATACACATTGAACCTGTAATGGTTGAAGATTGCGTTAGAAGGGAACCAAAAAAGTATACAAGTCGATCAGTGATGTGTAAAGCAGTAGTCAAAGCTTTTCCTTTAATAGGGAGATGATTGTTTTGGAAAACTAGTGGAACAGATAGAATCGAAGAAGATCCTTGGATGGGGGCACTAGCATTTACAAGCTCTAAGAAGAGCTGAAATTTCTTTTGGTAGGTAAGGAAATAAACTATTTAGCAAGGGAAACTAATCCTGAATCAACTTCAGTTTGGAATCAAGGTTTGAAGTCACAAGATCAATTGCGAATCCAAGGAGATAGGAGTGGAAACTGCAAATGATATCTTTAAAACCTCAAAAACAGTACTATAAGACTGAGTACAAAGGCAGATGAAATTATTTGGTCTAAAAACAAGGCCTCTAGGGCATATGATCCAAAACTAGGTTGTGAAGCGTCAATGAATGAAAGAATGAAAGAAGCATCATATGATCCAATAAGGACCTAACATGGAATAACTGCAAAAGGAGGGCCTGGCAAGGTCCGTGTTGGTGCATCTTGTGCAAAAGCGAGGATGTATCAATGGAACATTTGTTTGTGCACTGCCCATTCACAAAGGAAGTATAACTTTATAAGAGCAAGCTTCAAACTTAGTGGATGGTGAAAGAAGCATCATATGATCCAATAAGGTCCTAACATGGGATAACTGCAAAAGGGGGACCTGGCAAGGTCCATGTTGGTGCATCTTGTGCAAAAGGGAGGATTTACCAATGGGACATTTGTTTGTGCACTGCTCATTCACAAAGTATGAGGGCAAGCTTCAAACTTAGTGGATGGCTGGGAGGATGTACCAATGGAAAATTTCTTTGTGCAATGCTCATTCACAAAGGAAGTATTAGAGCAAGCTTCAAACTTAGTGGATGGTGATTATAAGTGGGACGGGAATTCTCTGCAGGAATGTTGGCGGAAATGGCATAAGGATAGGGCTGTTAGAAGTCACATGTCTTTGCCTTGTATGGTGATATGGGAAATCTAGCTTACCATAAATGAAAAGACTTTTCACAACCCCCTAGACAGGTCTGTCACCAGATTAGATATGCGTACAGAGGGATATCACATCTGTTGAAGGGGAAAGAGAGATAACTCTAAAGGCTTGGAAATAGACAAATCAGTAGCCTGGGGTTATTTTGACATGTTTAATCAGGGTAATACCAGAAAGTGTGGCGCTGGAGGTCTATTATATTTGTAAAAGATAATTGTGAGATCAATTTCAAAGCAGCAGTAGGAGAGGGTTCTAACAATAAAGCATAATTATGTGCCCTTTGTTTGATGTTGACTTATGAATTATGAATCATGATTTAAATTTTTAATAGATTTATTATTTATGTGACCAGTACCACTGACATTTATTTGAATTTTGTATGTACTATGCATGCTAATAGCTATAGATGAAGATCTATGTTTGAAATCAATAAATTTGTATCATTAATTAAAATTTGTGTAAGAAATATGATAATATCTCATTTTTAATATATATATATTTTTTAATAAAATAATATATAACGTGTCCTGTTCCGAGGGGTCAGCGTGTCCGAATCCGACACCACGAATCTCGAATCCTACGTGTCCCGAATCCCCGTGTCAGGTGACTTAGGTTTTAACCATGTCAAGAATACTGGTGCATTGATCTGTGATCTGTTTGTGAGCAGTGTCCTTTGGTGTTCTGTCTGAGGAACTTACCCTGTAAATTTCTACATTGTATCAGAGCCAAGTTGAGGGCCGCATCCGTTGGTAATCCAAATCTGAAGCCGATAGAACTACATCTGACTGCCGTTTCCTAGATCGATTGTTTCTGAATGCTTTCGGGCCAAGAGGACTGCTCTATTGTGTTAGGAGCATTTGTTCCAGTGAAGAACCCCTTTCGTTTCATGCGAAAAGGTTTCTGGTAGCCCTAGCTACGTCATTTTTAAGATTTGGAAGTATACAATGTTTATTTGCAATTTATAGTTCTTTTCTCTTTGTTTATTTTGGTTTATTTATCTCTTTGTTTTTTATTACCGGATCTACACCTTTCATTTCTGCGTATACTCTTTGCTCTGCAACTCTGTGCGACCTGGGCAAATAAAAAACAGAAAAGAAGTTTTTTTCCTCATGCGTATGCTCTTTTCCACCGCGCCTTAGTGTAATCTCGGAAAATCAGAAACATTGAGGAAAATTGTTAGTTTCCGGGTAAAGCTAACTTCAAACCATAAGGTTTGTTTTTTTTGTACATTCGTTTTGGGTTCTGTGGTTTTTGTTTTGTAGGCGAAAAAGAGCTTTCTCAAGTAAGCACACACCCCAAAGCTTCGGTGACTAAAAGAAAACCTCTTCCTCTTTTCCAAAAATTACTAACCTTTTAAACTAGCTCACTTGGTCCAAAGTTACTTTATGAGAATAGAGGTCTTGAGTTCAAGTCTTTCTTTTTGTTGAGTTACTTTTTCAAAAAGCACATGTAACTTATGTTTTAAAGTTACTTTATGTAAAAGTGTTCTCACTCATTATAAAAAGTGAGTCACTTATAATTCTAAAGTCTCTTTATATTTTATTTAAGTTACAATTTAGTGGGTAGCTCATAAAGTACCATTGTAAAAGTGACTTTCACTTATTTATAAAAGTGAGTCATATAATTTAAAAAAAAAAGTGAGCTAATTAGATTAAGTTTGGAAAGGGGGCGGTTTTTTTTTAAATATAACATTATCATTCATTTCCGCACATTCCTGCACTTCGTCGGCATTTTCAATAACTTTTCTTCAAAATCCATAACTTCTTCATCCAAAAGCCGTTTTTAGAGCCATTTTTTTTTAATCAGCCTAATTTTTCGAGATCTTTCCATTGGAACACTTAGTTTCAGCATCTATAGCTTCAGTTTCTGTTAAAATGGAAAGTCCATGCCAAGTTATTCTTGATAGCACCAACTATTTCCAATGGTGGTCCTACATTGTGGATTTAATTAGAAGTAAAGATCTTTACAAAATATCCTCAGGCCAAGAAACCAAACTGAAAGATGAAGATAAGGCAGCCAAATGGGAAAATAGGCAAGATCAAGCACGTGGGTTGATAGGGATGTCTATTTCTCCAAACCTTAGATTCCATATCGCAAAACTTGATACTCCTAATGAAACAATGAAACAGATCACTATAAGTTTTTGGAATTAAAAATGAACTTAGAGCCCATCAACTCGAAAATGAGTTGCTTATATTTGACCGCAATAATTTTTCTTCCATTGAAGATTTTTTGTCCAAGTTCAAGACCCTTAGACTTCTTTTAGAAGGTGTTAAGGTTAAGAAAGAAGATGATAACCTTATCTATTCTATTCTTACTAAGTTGGGACCAGCTTACTCTGTGTTTGTTTCCACCTTCCATTCTACAAGAGAAGCATTCATTTTTCAAGGACAAGACTACAAGTCCCCTTTCTTTGATGCCTTTTGTGATTCTTTAATAAGAGAACAAGAAAAACTCTTACACCTTGGTCTTCTTAATCTTGGAAACTCTTCTAAGAAAGCCTAAGCCGCCTAGCAACAACCAAGTTCAAAGAATCCTAAGAAGTCGTATCCTAAAAAGAATGGTCCTAAACCAAACAAGGGTCCTAAGCAATTTCAGTCTCAAAATGAAAAATCATTTCAACAAAATGATAAGCAAATAAAAACAAAGGGAAGAAAACTGATAGACATTTCCACTTTTGTAATCAAGATGGCCACTTAGAATCCAAATGCTTTATGAAGATGGAAGCCTTGGAAGCAACAATGAAGAAGCATCACATCCATTTGGAGCACTTTTCAACTTCAACTTCATCTTCAGGAAGAGCACTTTCTGCATGTGGTTGTCAAACATCTTGGTCTGGGTATGCACTAGATGTATCTTCTTCTTCTAATTCTCATGAGTGGCTCATTGATTCTGGAGCTTCTTATCACATGGCCAAAAACAAAGCCATGTTTTCTTCTTTAAAGGATTGTAACACCAAACATATATATGTTGGTGATGATCTCTTAGTGTTGTAGGGACTGGAACTGTTCATATAGACAATGGTCAAGTTAATGATGTATTATGTGTTCCAACTTTATCCTACAACTTTCTATTTGTATATCAGATAACTCAATTAGGTGAAGGTAAAATCGTTGAATTTTCACCTCACGATGTTGTAATTAAGGACCTAAGAGATCCTAGACAGATTTTAGCTACTGGCATTGCTGATTATTCTACAAGGTTGTATAAGCTTAACTACTTTGGGTCATCAAATCTTCCCTCGGTATTTGTTGCTCATAATGATGAAGTGAGCAAACTTTGGCATGAGCGATTTGGTCACTTAAACTATTGCTCCCTTCAGAGTCTATGTAAAGAAAATATGGTGATAGGTCTTCCAATGGTATCTTGCAGAGATGGTGTTTGTTCCGGATGTGTACTTAGAAAACATCATCAGGATAGTTTTGAAAAACGTGCCTCTTGGCATGCCTCAACCCCTTTACAGCTTGTGCATAGTGATTTATGTGGTCCACTTCTAGTTGTTTCATTCTCTGGTTACAAGTATTTCTTAACTTTCATTGATGATTTCTCTAGACGCACTTGGGTATACTTCTTAAAACTCAAGAGTGAAGTATTTAACATTTTCTTGGCCTTTAAGGCCTTTGTTGAAAAACAATTTGGACATCAAATTCTTAAGCTAAGATATGATAATGGCGGAGAATATGTTAACAACAAATTCATCAACTTTTTCACTGAGAATGGAATTCAAGTGCAACATATTGTTCCATATACTCCACAACAAAATGGTGTAGCTGAAAGGAAGAATCGCACCTTAAAGGAAATGGCTAATTGTATGCTTCAATCTAAAGGACTTAGCCTTAATTTTTGGGCAGAAGCAATTAACTGTGAAAATTACATAATAAATCGCACTCCTAATAAGGTTTTAAAGAATATCACTCTAGAAGAAGCATGGAGCTCAATTAAACCAGATATAAGTCACTTTCGTGTTTTTGGAAGTGAAGCATGGGCCCATATTCCAGATGAGAAACATAAAGCTTTAGACCCTAAGAGTGAAAAATGTATTTTTGTTGGATATTCTGAAGATGTCAAAGGATACAGACTTATTCCACTTAAGTCCAAAAATGTTATCATTAGAAGAGATGTAAAGTTTGCTGAAAATATACTGGCCTACGAGCCTAGTTCGGCGGATGTGCCACCTCTCTCTATCCCTTCTACTTCTGAAAATATCTTCTTCAAATAATGACAGTGAGGATGACAATCCTCCCACACCTTCTTAGGATCCTCCTTCATCTCCTCAGCTTCCAAAATGGGTTCGTGCTTCTTGGGATGCGGCAGGTGCTCTTTTCGGTGATCCTACAGATCAGCGACGTACACGTTCTCAGTTCGATAGAGCCTCTTCTTTACTGGCTCAAGCTTCAGCTAATTATGATCCTGCCATCTTTGCAGAAGCTTCAGGCCATCCAGATTGGGACGCAGCTATGAATGAAGAATATCATTCATTATTGGCAAATGATACATGGGATCTTGTGCCCCTTCCAAAGGGATGAAAACTTGTTAGATGCAAATGGGTTTACAGAACCAAGTATGGACCAAATGGAAAAGTTGATAAACATAAAGCTCGTCTTGTTGCTAAGGGTTTTTCACAAGTTGAAGGCATTGACTATACTGAAACCTTCTCCCCTGTTGCCAAAATGAACTCTATCCGCTTTGTTCTTTCCCTTGTTGCCTCTTTCAAATGGGAAGTCCATCAGATGGATGTTAAATCTGCCTTCTTGCATGGGGACTTGCATGAAGAAATCTATATGGAACAACCTACTGGCTTTATACAAACGGACTCCAGCCTTGTATGTCGGCTTAAGAAATCCCTTTATGGTCTCAGGCAAGCCCCTCAGGCTTGGTATGCCAAAATGCATAGCTTTCTTTAAGAAACTGGATTTTCTAGGTGTCATTCTGACAATACTGTCTACACCAAGAAAGTGGGCAAGTCTCTTATCATTCTTGTTCTTTATGTTGATGATCTTATCCTTACTAGTAGTGATCCCAACCTTATAAACCATGTGAAGTCCAACCTTAAAAGAAGTTTGAAATGATAGACTTAGGACACTTGCATTATTTTCTTAGTCTTCAAGTCTTGCAATCTAAGGAAGGTATTTCCCTTTCCCAGTCCAAGTATGCATGTGATCTTCTACGCCATTTTCATATGGAAGACTGTAAGCTAGCCCCTTCTCCCTTTCAGTCTGGAGCCAAACTTTCAGTCACTTGTACTTCCCCTGAAGTTGATGCTACCTTATACCATCAACTTGTAGGAAAACTTTTGTATCTAACCCATACTTGTCCTGACCTTTCCTTTGTTGTTGGCCTTATTGCTCGGTTTATGCAAAACCCACATGAAAGTCATTAGAAAGCAGCTAAAAGAATACTTTGTTATGTTCGAGGTACAGTTCAGTTTGGGATTCATTATAGTGCAGAAGCATCTCCTCTATTGGTTGGTTTCACTGATTTTGATTGGGCTGGTGACCCTGATGATCGAAAGTCTACTGCAGGTTATGTGTTCACTCTTGGTTCAGGACCTATTACATGGGCTTGCAAGAAACAAAGTGCCATTTCTCTTTCTTCAGCAGAAGCAGAGTATCGTGGTGCCACAGAAGCTAGTAAAGAAGCCATGTGGCTTTGTCAGATCCTGTCAGAATTTGGTTTTCATTAGCAACATCCGACTACACTTTGGTGTGATAATTAAAGTGCCATTCAACTATGCAAAGATCTAGTCCAACATCAGCGCAACAAACACATTGAACTGCACATGCACTTCATCAGAAAGCTCATTCACGACCATGTTATTGAAGTGCAATATTGTTCAACAAATGATCAAGTTGTAGACATCTTTACAAAGGCTCTCACAAAGGCGAAGTTTACTAGCCTTTGATTTATGGTTGGAGTTCAGGAAGTTGTCACTAAGGGGGGATAGGCTCTAATGCCTCCTTCCTTCTCCTATTGTGTTATATTTGTACATCCTTCAATCCTATCCCAAGTTGTTCTTAAGGGGACATGTTAGGATATTCCGACACATAGGAAATAATTAAGTATAACTTGGTCTAGTGTAGAGTTAGGTAAAGTGTGTTTCTTTACTATGTACTTTTGTAACTTGTTAGCACTTGAGATTTCACCCTAGGCTGAGGAAGGTAAACCTTCAAGGCTACATCAAACCATTTCACCTCGTAGCTAGCCCTACGAGGTATGAGAAGGCTCTCTCGGGTCAGATTCGATAGATCTTTCAATATGATTAGGCTGACCAATTAAGAATAAGGATTTTAGGCTAGTAAATTGATAGGGGGTTTGGATTTAATGATTTTTGGGGTTTTTTAATGGAATGACGGGGCTTTTCTGGGCTACATGGACAAAATCACAGCTTCAAACAGAAAAATATAATGACTACACAGGTTATCAACTGAGGCAAGGTAGGCATGCAATTTAACACCAAATCTGGTTTCAAATGGGATGGCAAGACTGGTGAGGAGCTAAGGAGGGCAGACAATAACTCTGAATCCTCCTTAAACAGTAGAAAACATCGAATGCGAACAAACTTATAGGAGGAGCATATAATACTATGAATTCCTACCTAATCACTTCATTTGTTCAGCTTGAAAGGGTCATGAAATGAAATGGAACATAACTGATTACATATGAGACAAAGGGAAAAACTTATGCTAAATCAACATACCACATGAATCTCAGCAAACAGAGCTTTGAAATTCCATTAAATTCTCTGCAGAAAACTGTACAATACAAAGCTCTCTGCTTCTCCAGCAGCTCCCAGCGCTCAGAAAAAACTCCCCTTTCTACCTCTCTCTTATATATATTTTTTTTTATACATTACATAAAACTAAAAAACCAAAAAGCAACAGCTCGACCCCACAATCAGGGCGCTGTTTGAAACTGAAATTACAAAAAAAATTCGAAAATAGAAAAGCCTTCTATTCTAAAACAGTACCATGTCCCTAAAAATCTTCTGATTGACTAATAAAAACATAAATGCTGGAGCGCATCTCTTTTTGGTTTCTGCGGTCTTGAAATAGGAAATTAGTTCCTATTTTTCTGTTTGCGGTTGATATCTTTGTGGCGTGAATGAGGACCTGGATTTGGTGTTTAAAAATACCACATGAAATTTGACGGTGGCAAAATGTGCTACAAGTACAGAATCACAAACATGCCACGCGGCATACTCATGATACAGTTTGCTTGAATGACAAAGGCAGCCATATAGAGCGCAGATCTTGTTTGAAGCATTGATTAAAGTCTGGGAAATAGGAATCGAATCCTATTATGCTGTTCTGGCGCCGTTTGAATAGCACTGAAACTACACGTTTACCCTTGGCACTCTTCTGCTTCTCGTAAGAGTCTAGTAACTTTTGGTGTGTAAACAGCATCAAAAACAAGATCGTATGCCATTAAAGCTTCCTTCGATATAGGTGACTCCATCACATTTGGATGCATTCCAACAGAAGTAGTGTTATTGGTTCGGACTCTGGAATCACTGTATCTAAAGTTACAGATATTACGCTTACTGGTACAATTTCATTGGATTTGAATGCCAATTTTGCTCCAACCATGGATACTGCACTGTTGTCAAGTCGTCCAACCGCCTTATGCATAGTCAGGTTACCGGGGACATCTGACACAGCTACATGGTAGAAACTAACCATATCACCTGCTCGATTTAGGTACAACCCATCACAAAGTCTCTGTAAGTTCTCGAAGACTGCCTCAAAAGCCACTACCTTGTAGCCCAAAAATACCTGAGTAGCATTAGCAGTTGCTACAATTATAGAAAATCCAGTGGGTACTCGCCAATCGGTCAATAGCTTCCGAGATGCTGCACTTACTAGTCTCACAAAACTGGCCGTTACCTGCACAAGCTGGTCGTGAATGGCATTTTGACAAAATAAGGACTGTGCATCAAAAACAAATCCTTCTATTTCTGTTTTTTCGAATTCATCCTCTGAGTTCATTGCGAGTATACGAGTCTCACTAACAAAGCTCACAACCAAAAAAATGTCAAACATGTCGACAGTTGAAGATCTTAATGACCAAATTCCTTTTATGCCTGGAAGCTCTGCACATGCCTGCTCATTGATTCCAATCCCATTTCGGACTATACGAAGAGAACCATCCTTGAATGCTCCAGAACAAGTTACTACTTGACCCTGACCTTGTCTCTCGAGGTCAACAACACAGAAGTCCACTATGGGACCAAGGTTTACAAATCTTTGCAAAACTTCCACATATTGACCTCTATTATCAGGTTGGAGATGCAGTTTTATAAGCTGTGAATCTCCATAGCTCGACCCTACATACACACAGCCATTATCTAAATAAGAAATGGTTGAAGCGGCAGATGTCTCCCCCAACAATTCTACCTTGAGACCAGTAACCCTTTCTTTTTCATGAGCGATGACAAGCAAATGAAGCAAGCCTGCATGGTCACTGAGCAGGTACCGAGAACCATCCGCATCAACTCGGCCATAAGCTTTAGTAATAGACTGTCTGATAGGTATCGCTTTGAATACAGATGCACTGCAATAAACAATTGTCTCCTACATGTAATTTTTCGTTCTAATCAGTTCCGCCAATACTTGTTGAGTTGACATATGGTTCACAAGCCAACAACGATGGCGCCAAGCCCGGTAATTCATCCATGATTTCTCAGCAATACGCTCTAAAAAATCTGATTCTCTTTCTGAAACCATGAGAGATTCCTTAGATTTTGCACCGACATTGATGATCAATCTTATCAACCAACGCCGATAAGACCAAGCTTGCTCACTCTTTGGATCATAGGAAAGAACAAGTGCTGACAACTGACCACACATGATGCCTGCAAGGTCAAACAATGGATTGGGTACCGATGCAAGGATCAGTATAGTAAAGAAATTAAGATGCCGAGACTGCGAGTAAAACCAACACTTGAGCCGCATCATCAAAACAGACATGGTTCCACTTTCATCAGCAAGGGCATTCAACTGTTCCAAGTCTTCTTTTTCCACCCCGAGCTTTAGCAGAAGCTGCGGTTTTGATCCAATCTTCATTCTGTTTTTCAACAGTTGTAGATGTCTTCGAAATAAGAAGTGAGAGATTTAGACCAAGATAAAAACACATGAATATAAGCAGATCTTTTATATTTTGGTTTGTATTTCTCTGACTTGCCAATGAGATCAAGGGATGAACATGTTTTTTAACCACTAGTCTTTTCTAATCCCTGAAACCATCTTTGAACTTTAATTAGGCAGTCTGTGCAAGTTTCCTCCGTACCAAACCTTTAAAGAAATCGTAACTGTTTCCATCTGGATGAAGCTCATACTTATTATTCTCGTCATCAACTGCTAGTAAATATCCAGAGGAAGTCAAGCCCTTAACTGTAACAAAAACACTCGATGGGCAATTCCTGCCCCTGTCCTTCCTCTAGCAATACCTTTTGCTCACGAGACAAAAAATCTCATCACTTTTCGTTTAGAGTAAAACAGGTACTTGTTTCAAGAAAACATCAAGAAGAACTTCGAAAGTTATCATGGAATTTAAATTTCCAACACCTGATGAAGAACAAAGTTTTATCTTTCCAAACTACTGCTGGTAATAGTGAATTTAAACAAGAAGCTTCTGCAATTTTTTCCGAGATTCTAAGCCAGTTCAATCTCACTAAAAGAACTCCACGTGAAAGAGTACCCTGGAGACTCATATATTGTAAACTCCAATACTTCCAATGCATAGGAACCAAAAGAAAACTACCGGTGCAAATAACCATCCAACTTTGTCTGTACCATACTGCTGCATGCTAAATAGAATAACCAAGATGACCACTGCAATCGCCACAACTACAGCAGAGCTCATTCCATGATGATGTACCTTGATACCATGAACAGAGCAAAGGAAAGGCCAAGGGTGCCACTGTAGAGAACCTCTGTGCCATGATAGTTTGAAACCATATGAAGATAAAACTTGACCAAATTCATCAACAGTAGAGTCTGATGTATGCTTTGTTTTCTTTGTGCTTTTACAGGGGTAGGAGCTTGAAGTCGCTGCTGTCTTAAGAAGAGCCGAAGATAAATTACATAATCTGAAAAGCAACATTAATGATTTCTTCTTCAAAACCCTGTTTTGAAGAAGAATCTATCTCTGACATGAGACGGAGTCTAACATCGGCTCCATTTGGGATGGCAGCTGCAGCTTCCTGGAGGTGCCAAGAACCGCAGAACTTTGGGAGAGCAGACCGTGCCTCCACCATTGGGCAATGGAGTCATCATCAACAAATCAACACAGCTGAAGACTTATTTTCACACTGAAACTGAACTCAAACAAACTAAAAGCCAACTGAAACAAGATGCTGCCCTTATGGCTACTTATTTATGTACATAACCTATTCTAATCTGCTGTACAAACAATAGATCAGGTAATGCTAAAATGCCAAATTAACCATGCAAGTAAACCTGAAATTGAAGCCGCTTGAGAATGCTGCCACGAAGTCACAGATGCAGTTGCTGGCAGCCCTTCATGTGAGTACTGAGCTTGGTCACGGAAAAGACAGCCTGATCTGTCAATAAAACTGAAAAATGTGTCCATGTATGCCGCAATAAGATCACGGACACCGGACTCTGTTGGCTGCCCCAACTCTGCGATGCATACCTCCAGCTGCACATTGTCAATGTATACCTCTATAGGCAAGTCTGTTATTGCTTGTTGTGAAGGAAGAAGGATTTCCAAGAACTTTTTAGGGTCTTGGAAATCATAAGACTGAATTTGCTCATCTAAATCTTGAATCTCCTGTTCGATTCTTTCAATAATTAACTCACAGGTAGCAACTTTAGTTTCAGGACAGAACTCTGGAGATTTCAAACTTTGAAAGAAGTCACTGAAAAATTCTTCATTAATTTCAATATCCACTAACAATTCTCTAACGCCATCTAGAGTTTTACAAAATGCAGGGTCTGCCACATACCCTACCATTGCATGAACATATCAACAGGCACTGGAATGTCTGGATCGAGTTGGAGTCGCCAGGTGAATGATTCAGCCTTTCAAGTGTCTGATCGTTGTCCACTATCAACAATCCGATCTGAACTTGATATATGTACTGGGGTAAAGTGTCAATGAAGCGCTATGTTCACAAATCCCACGGAGATAGACTGAAGCAGCGTTTATCTACTTGCGCTGATGTAAAACAAGAGCGTTTTCGAAGGCTTCTGGCATAACTTCAGGCTCCGTCTAAGACTTATGAAACAAACACATCAATCAACAGACAAGTTTGTTCTTCCCCAGTATGGTCGCCAATATGTTAGCGCTTGAGATTTCACCCTAGGCTGAGGAAGGTAAACCTTCAAGGCTACATCAAACCATTTCACCTCGTAGCTAGCCCTACGAGGTATGAGAAGGCTCTCTCGGGTCAGATTCGATAGATCTTTCAATATGATTAGGCTGACCAATGAAGAATAAGGATTTTAGGCTAGTAAATTGATAGGGGGTTTGGATTTAATGATTTTTGGGGTTTTTTAATGGAATGACGGGGCTTTTCTGGGCTACATGGGCAAAATCACAGCTTCAAACAGAAAAATATAATGACTACACAGGTTATCAACTGAGGCAAGGTAGGCATGCAATTTAACACCAAATCTGGTTTCAAATGGGATGGCAAGACTGGTGAGGAGCTAAGGAGGGCAGACAATAACTCTGAATCCTCCTTAAACAGTAGAAAACATCGAATGCGAACAAACTTATAGGAGGAGCATATAATACTATGAATTCCTACCTAATCACTTCATTTGTTCAGCTTGAAAGGGTCATGAAATGAAATGGAACATAACTGATTACATATGAGACAAAGGGAAAAACTTATGCTAAATCAACATACCACATGAATCTCAGCAAACAGAGCTTTGAAATTCCATTAAATTCTCTGCAGAAAACTGTACAATACAAAGCTCTCTGCTTCTCCAGCAGCTCCCAGCGCTCAGAAAAAACTCCCCTTTCTACCTCTCTCTTATATATATTTTTTTTTATACATTACATAAAACTAAAAAACCAAAAAGCAACAGCTCGACCCCACAATCAGGGCGCTGTTTGAAACTGAAATTACAAAAAAAATTCGAAAATAGAAAAGCCTTCTATTCTAAAACAGTACCATGTCCCTAAAAATCTTCTGATTGACTAATAAAAACATAAATGCTGGAGCGCATCTCTTTTTGGTTTCTGCGGTCTTGAAATAGGAAATTAGTTCCTATTTTTCTGTTTGCGGTTGATATCTTTGTGGCGTGAATGAGGACCTGGATTTGGTGTTTAAAAATACCACATGAAATTTGACGGTGGCAAAATGTGCTACAAGTACAGAATCACAAACATGCCACGCGGCATACTCATGATACAGTTTGCTTGAATGACAAAGGCAGCCATATAGAGCGCAGATCTTGTTTGAAGCATTGATTAAAGTCTGGGAAATAGGAACCGAATCCTATTATGCTGTTCTGGCGCCGTTTGAATAGCACTGAAACTACACGTTTACCCTTGGCACTCTTCTGCTTCTCGTAAGAGTCTAGTAACTTTTGGTGTGTAAACAGCATCAAAAACAAGATCGTATGCCATTAAAGCTTCCTTCGATATAGGTGACTCCATCACATTTGGATGCATTCCAACAGAAGTAGTGTTATTGGCTCGGACTCTGGAATTACTGTATCTAAAGTTATAGATATTACGCTTACTGGTACAATTTCATTGGATTTGAATGCCAATTTTGCTCCAGCCATGGATACTGCACTGTTGTCAAGTCGTCCAACCGCCTTATGCATAGTCAGGTTACCGGGGACATCTGACACAGCTACATGGTAGAAACTAACCATATCACCTGCTCGATTTAGGTACAACCCATCACAAAGTCTCTGTAAGTTCTCGAAGACTGCCTCAAAAGCCACTACCTTGTAGCCCAAAAATACCTGAGTAGCATTAGCAGTTGCTACAATTATAGAAAATCCAGTGGGTACTCGCCAATCGGTCAATAGCTTCCGAGATGCTGCACTTACTAGTCTCACAGAACTGGCCGTTACCTGCACAAGCTGGTCGTGAATGGCATTTTGACAAAATAAGGACTGTGCATCAAAAACAAATCCTTCTATTTCTGTTTCTTCGAATTCATCCTCTGAGTTCATTGCGAGTATACGAGTCTCACTAACAAAGCTCACAACCAAAAAAATGTCAAACATGTCGACAGTTGAAGATCTTAATGACCAAATTCCTTTTATGCCTGGAAGCTCTGCAGATGCCTGCTCATTGATTCCAATCCCATTTCGGACTATACGAAGAGAACCATCCTTGAATGCTCCAGAACAAGTTACTACTTGACCCTGACCTTGTCTCTCGAGGTCAACAACACAGAAGTCCACTATGGGACCAAGGTTTACAAATCTTTGCAAAACTTCCACATATTGACCTCTATTATCAGGTTGGAGATGCAGTTTTATAAGCTGTGAATCTCCATAGCTCGACCCTACATACACACAGCCATTATCTAAATAAGAAATGGTTGAAGCGGCAGATGTCTCCCCCAACAATTCTACCTTGAGACCAGTAACCCTTTCTTTTTCATGAGCGATGACAAGCAAATGAAGCAAGCCTGCATGGTCACTGAGCAGGTACCGAGAACCATCCGCATCAACTCGGCCATAAGCTTTAGTAATAGACTGTCTGATAGGTATCGCTTTGAATACAGATGCACTGCAATAAACAATTGTCTCCTACATGTAATTTTTCGTTCTAATCAGTTCCGCCAATACTTGTTGAGTTGACATATGGTTCACAAGCCAACAACGATGGCGCCAAGCCCGGTAATTCATCCATGATTTCTCAGCAATACGCTCTAAAAAATCTGATTCTCTTTCTGAAACCATGAGAGATTCCTTAGATTTTGCACCGACATTGATGATCAATCTTATCAACCAACGCCGATAAGACCAAGCTTGCTCACTCTTTGGATCATAGGAAAGAACAAGTGCTGACAACTGACCACACATGATGCCTGCAAGGTCAAACAATGGATTGGGTACCGATGCAAGGATCAGTATAGTAAAGAAATTAAGATGCCGAGACTGCGAGTAAAACCAACACTTGAGCCGCATCATCAAAACAGACATGGTTCCACTTTCATCAGCAAGGGCATTCAACTGTTCCAGGTCTTCTTTTTCCACCCCGAGCTTTAGCAGAAGCTGCGCTTTTGATCCAATCTTCATTCTGTTTTTCAACAGTTGTAGATGTCTTCGAAATAAGAAGTGAGAGATTTAGACCAAGATAAAAACACATGAATATAAGCAGATCTTTTATATTTTGGTTTGTATTTCTCTGACTTGCCAATGAGATCAAGGGATGAACATGTTTTTTAACCACTAGTCTTTTCTAATCCCTGAAACCATCTTTGAACTTTAATTAGGCAGTCTGTGCAAGTTTCCTCCGTACCAAACCTTTAAAGAAATCGTAACTGTTTCCATCTGGATGAAGCTCATACTTGTTATTCTCGTCATCAACTGCTAGTAAATATCCAGAGGAAGTCAAGCCCTTAACTGTAACAAAAACACTCGATGGGCAATTCCTACCCCTGTCCTTCCTCTAGCAATACCTTTTGCTCACGAGACAAAAAATCTCATCACTTTTCGTTTAGAGTAAAACAGGTACTTGTTTCAAGAAAACATCAAGAAGAACTTCGAAAGTTATCATGGAATTTAAATTTCCAACACCTGATGAAGAACAAAGTTTTATCTTTCCAAACTACTGCTGGTAATAGTGAATTTAAACAAGAAGCTTCTGCAATTTTTTCCGAGATTCTAAGCCAGTTCAATCTCACTAAAAGAACTCCACGTGAAAGAGTACCCTGGAGACTCATATATTGTAAGCTCCAATACTTCCAATGCATAGGAACCAAAAGAAAACTACCGGTGCAAATAACCATCCAACTTTGTCTGTACCATACTGCTGCATGCTAAATAGAATAACCAAGATGACCACTGCAATCGCCACAACTACAGCAGAGCTCATTCCATGATGATGTACCTTGATACCATGAACAGAGCAAAGGAAAGGCCAAGGGTGCCACTGTAGAGAACCTCTGTGCCATGATAGTTTGAAACCATATGAAGATAAAACTTGACCAAATTCATCAACAGTAGAGTCTGATGTATGCTTTGTTTTCTTTGTGCTTTTACAGGGGTAGGAGCTTGAAGTCGCTGCTGTCTTAAGAAGAGCCGAAGATAAATTACATAATCTGAAAAGCAACATTAATGATTTCTTCTTCAAAACCCTGTTTTGAAGAAGAATCTATCTCTGACATGAGACGGAGTCTAACATAACTTACAATCTGACGGTCACGATATGTAGTGATCCGACGGTTAATTCCCCCCTCGGCATTGCCAACACTTGATCCGTAGCTTAACACCCGATTGGTCCATGATCTCTATTTAAAGAGCATGGAGGGTCATTTGTAGGGTAACCGTTCATGAGAGAAGCTTATGTAAATTTTCATTCTTTTATTAATAAATTGCCTGAAGTGGCCGTGTTGGCTCAGGCCGTGGATTGTTTCCCTCTTTGAGGGTTTTAACCATGTCAAAAATACTGGTGTATTGACCTGTGATTTGTTTGTGAGTGGTGTCCTTTGGTGTTCTGTCTGAGGAACTTACCCTGCAAATTTCTATAGTCTTCACCTTGATCATGTTGGTAGAAGTTGGAGCAGGAGTTTTCATTTGACTGAGATCCTTAGGTTGCCTTCCAATAAGCAGTTGATACATGTCGAATTGAGGTTGCTTGTCATGATCCATAGAATGGCTTCTGTTCATAAACACTCTCATATATGCCTTTGAATCAAGTTCCCCTTAAGATCTGATATCTTAAGACCTTGTTCTTTATAAGGAAGTATCCAAACTGAGATATTGAGATGCTATGGAGGAATTTGTCAAAACATAACCTCAGATCTGAAGATTGTTGATATCTAAAACCCTTGTCGTTGTAGACTGATCTCTGATCTATGACTATGGTTTGATTTTGCCATGTAGATCCTCAGTTGCTTTGATGTCTTTTAGACACTGATTCTTGAATGTCTCTTTTCTGCCCCTACTTTGACTTCTGAAACCTTCGCTCTGATACCATGTTGAAGAATCTAGGGCATGCATATCTAGAGTGATTCTTCAATACATGATAACAATTTGTGAAGTGTTAATGCAATTTTATCTTATCTTGATTGTTTACTTCATTATTTGCATGTGTAAGTTAACTTCATCAAACTGCTATCAAACAAAAAGAGACACAAACACAAATAGTTGGCTATCTGCCAAGGCCAAAACCTCTCCCTCTTGGAGAGGAAAACCCATGCCTAAATTCTTCTTATAGAGATTCCATTGACGAATACCAAGACCATGACCCTTGACACACTCTGCCTCTCAAGATATCAATCCTCCTCGTGTCACTGTTGTTGCACCACAGAGGTCATCACCATTGTGATCTTCATCACTGTTGCAACACCATGCCCTTCATCACTGCTGCAACACCTTGCTCTTCATTACTGCTGCACTTTGATCTCGTGAGATCATAAGATCATAATCTATAGCTACTATGATTATGGTTATGCTAGGATTAGATTACTACGACAACACTGCATCGCACTGAGTCCAAGAGCTTGTGGTAATCACCAAGACTGTGTGTCTTCTTTCATATATATGCTGAGGATCTCTCCCATCATAGATCATCCTCATCTAACCTTAACTAATACATCATGTCAAGTCTGCTACAGGTATATCACAGTATGTGAGAAGGCCGAGAGTATTCATGAGAATCATTATTTCATTACATGTTGCCTGATCTGCTCTTATTCATTGAGGACACCACAGGTATGCTGAGAGTATTAGCTCTGCTGTTGAGATATATCTTTATGGATCCATGTAAAGATGTCGAGGCTGCAATCAAAGTTTGTGTCTCTATCCACAACCTTACACATCTGAGGGTTTCTCCTTCTAGTCACAGGTATGCCGAGAAGATATAGGACTAGGTTCTGCTGCTCCTTATACCCATCCGAGGAGACCGCTGAACCCTACCTTACTGCGGATCTAACTATGGCTTATTGTCCCTTGTCTGTGGCTACTCATCCTTGATTGGGGCTCCTCTTGTCTGCGGCTACCTTACTTTATGACTGCGACTCCTACTGTGACTCCCTTATTGCGGCTCATTAGAGGCATCCAAAATCTGTTCAGTGATTTTTCGTTAACCCTTCATGGGTATTTATAGTAATCATCCCATATATGCAAGACAACATCAACTTATGAACCGACGTGTCTATTGTTTCAAGCTGACATGACATGTATATATTTAAATCATTTATTTGAGCCAACTTGATCATCTCCTTATATTTTTGCTTGCAGACTTCGGAAGGCTTGTTTTGAGGCATTGATCATGGTCTTGGAGGGCTGTTAGACACCTTTGAAGACTTGTACATACTTACATAAAGTCATGAAGATTTTTTATATACATGACATGACTCTTTGACATATAAATAAATCCTAAAGACATCAAGAAGAAGTCTTTGAACTAGAGACACTTCTTGCGCATGAAACCCATGTAGCAAGATTACAAAAATAATTTATTTCCTTTTATTACATCAAATACAGAGATCATGTCATCATGAAGACCGAACATAGTTACACTTTCTTCAACACATGGCATGTACTGAAAGGCTGCAGAGATGGGCATGTCTGTTTGGAAGCCAATGTCCTTAACAACTTTCCCAGAGGCGATTCTGATGTCAATCAGCTATGCAAAAGCTTTGAATCTAAAGGTCTCTCTTTACTTGATATGATTGCACTTTCAGGTGGTCACACAATTGGCAGATCCACTGCAACACATTCACAAACAGATTATACACATTCAGTCACTTCAACGCTATTGACCCTTCCATGGACAAGGCCTATGCAGGCCTTCTCAAATGAGCGTGCCCTGCCACTGGACGTGGTACTCTAAATAGGGTCGTGCCAATGGATCGTTTGAGTCCTTTGAGGTTCGATAATTTGTATTATGTGAATCTTGTGAGGCGCCAGGGCTTGCTTGGATCATACCAGGTATTCTTCTCCAACAGCCAGACTTGAAAACTATTCTAATATTGCAAATTCGAAGATGCTACTACTAAGTGAATACAACATGGGAGGAATACAGGCCTGACAAAACAAGGAGAGGCAGGATTGGTAGACTCATCAGAGTGGCATAGCAAGAATATAGATGACAGGAGGTAATATGTGGGAGTTGATGCGTTTGCAGTGTTTGAAGTGTGGAGTATGGAACCGCCTTCGGTGGGAATGGGAGTGTGCAATGTA
Source organism: Pinus tabuliformis (assembly GCA_031772625.1). NCBI lineage: Eukaryota > Viridiplantae > Streptophyta > Pinopsida > Pinales > Pinaceae > Pinus > Pinus tabuliformis. Next base: position 709,617,318 of record CM062815.1, read on the forward strand.
AATGGCGTTTTAGCGTGACAAAGGCAGTGGATTGGAGGGTGGTATTGAGGGACTCAGTGGGGAGGAGTATTCAATGTAACTACAATGTTGCAGAGCATTATTAATGGCTAGCGTTATTAATTGTGAAGCAGGAGTATTTAATGGCTAGCATATGGAGGCCGAGTATGGCAGTGTATAGAGGCTGAGTCGGTATATTATATATGGACCTGGCGATGGAGAGTTCAACGTATGTATGGACCGGGGGACAACCCAACAGAGAATGAAGCAAATCTTAATGTTATGACTGAAACTTCATTGCAGAAAATCATCCAACTAATCTACTCATATAAACCATCCAATGAACCACTGTATATGAACTAGTGCACCAGAAATGAATCAATGCACAAAAATTCAAAGTTCAACCATACATAACTCAGTGTTTAATGCAGAACTCAAGGCACATGTAAACAAACCCACAACTCAAACTTGAACGCACAGCCATGCCATCAATGCAATTCAAAATGCATACCATTGCAATCTTTGAAAATGGATCTTAACGCACATCCTTAGCTCTGATACCATGTCAAACATACATGGAATGTGAACAAAATATGAATGATAAATCAATGAATTGCATATCTAATTCACAATGATACATATTTATAATACATAGGAGTGACCCTTGGTTTCATATTCCAAGTGGTCCCTTGGACTTCCTTTGGTTGTCCAGTGTCCACAGCAACCCTTAGAGAATTAGGTGTCCAACAATTCTCCTCAAGGAACAATGGTTGCAATTCCAAATCAAAACGTTGGCACAATATGGCTCTCCACCATTTCAGGATTATAGGAGGTTCATTAACTTTTGCTAGCGAGCATTGAGGATAGAGCCAAATTGGTTGAATTATATATGCACAACATGATCCTCACAGACATGAACTTTTGGGACCCCAAATCAAAATTGGGGGATGTACAATTGATGGCACTAGCCTCTTGGCTGACCCATGAAGAAACAAGGGCTGAGGAAGTAAAGAAGATTATGGCCAAGGAAGCAAGTGAGCCCCTATACATCAGGGCAGAGTTAATAAGCCCCAAGGTTATCATCAATAACCACAACATCATCTCTGTTGATCCCCAATTGGCCCCTCGCTACATGGCAAAACAAGAACAAGCCATCCTCCATTTTGAGGATACCTTTAGGTTGTTGGGAACTGAGAACTTGTAGGCTTGCCAAAGCAGATTGCATGCTTTTCACCACAGTCTACAAATCAGAGAGTATCATTCCCCTGAAAGGTTGAGGAATGCCCTGGAAAGGACCCCACTCTACAAAAGAATCATTCAAAGGTTGAAAATCAATTGGATAGGGCTCAAACTCAGTCCTCCCTTGCTGTTGGGCCTACAGGAGAGAAGAGATCAAGCAAAGGAACAAAGGGAGTGGGCAGACATAGAAGCAAATGCAAGGTTTTATCCACAGGAAGGCACACCATCTGAGATGCCTTGGGATGTCAGGGAGGCCACCAAGGCCATGCATGAACTTCACATCAGTGAGTAAGTTGCTCAGAGGGTGAGCAACACTTTTAGCATGGGGGTGATGATGGGTCCCATCAATAGGTATATTTTAAGGCCCATTTTGCTATCCTCCAACCCATAAATTCTTTTTTTCCTCACATTAATTTACATTTCTTAGCCATAATGTGCTTAGTAGGAAGACTAAAGGTTGCTTATCATATTTCATGGCCTGATGTGGTTAATGTGTAGACAAAAGAGCATTTTTTAGGGCATTTACTATGCAGGGGTACATTGGCAGCATCTAGAGGAGATATAGGAGGCTTGTCCACTGCATTTACTCTCCTCCAACTCAACTTGAGTCTTAAGGTCACTCATCAACAACTCAAGGTTCACTAGCAGCTGATGAAATCAAGTGCATGCAAGGATCTAAGGGAACTAGATCCACTAATTTCGAGATTTTGGAGGGAAGCAATCCTCCTCCTTTCAAGGGAGCTTCCCCTTAGTCATCTTTTGTATAAATAAACAAGCCTAAGAGCTCACTAGGTTCGAACTTTTGAAGCTAGGAAGAGCTATTGAGAGCCAAGTACTTGAGACTGCTATTTCCATTTTGATATGATGTATTTTAACTCCATTTTCTGTTAATGAAAGGTTCATTGTTCGTCTACATCTGAGTTAACTTTGAAGGGCTAAGACCCTTGGGTTAGGGCCGAACCCATAGGCTCTAGTCTCTCTTACGTATTTTATTTTATCATTGTTTGAGTAGTGGTATTGCATTCCTTGTTTAGGCAAAAGTTAGATTGCAAAAATTGTGGTTACAGGCCTGATTACCAATGTTGTGAAAATCGTGATTAAATCACGATAAAATGAAAAAATCGCGATTTTTTCCCTCTGCCGATTAAATCGCGATAAATAAACGAAAAAATCGCTGGTATTTTTTTTGCCGATTTTTTAAGAAAAAATCACCGGGGGTCGCGACAGCAAGGTTTTATAACGTTTTTTTGGGTTTTTCATGCACTCATTTGGATAGTCGCGCGCGGAGGGAGGAGAAGTTCTTGGAGACCAAGCTGAAGAGGGTTTTTAGCCAAATCTAAGTGCTTAGAAGAGAAAATCAAGAGGAGACCACTGATTTCTCCATAGAAACGGTACGAGGATTAATTTTTTTTTGTTTTCATTGTTTAAAAACATTGTTTTTATATGTTTTTCATTGTTTTTGGTTGGGAAACTTGGTATGGGCACCATTTTTCTTTTGTTTTCATTGTTTTTAAAGATTTTTTTGTATTTCTTCATTGTTTTGGGTTGGGTAACTTGGTATGACTATGGGAACCAATTTTTTTTTTGTTTTCATTTTTTTTAAACATTGTTTATGTTTTTTTCATTGTTTTTGGCATTTTTCCATTTGGTTAGGTAATTTGGGTTTGGAATGGTTGGATAATTTGTGTTTGAAACTTTGAACTTTGGAATGGTTGTTTTAGGTTGGGTTACGGGTAACTTGGATTTTCATTATACAATGATACAATCATCGATGTAAAAATTAAAAATTAAAATACTAAATTGTAATTTCTAAATTTGTAACTTGTAATTTTGTAAATGCTAAATTGTAATCCTAATCCTTATTTTCCCATAGGTTCACAACTGCACCAAAACACCATTCAAGACTTCAAGTTTGCAACTTCAAAGTTCAAAAACAAACATGCCAAGGAAATTGGATCCTTTATGGGAATATGCTGTACCTGATGCTCCGAATGATAGACAAAACTTGAGTTGCAAGTTGTGTGGAAAGGAGATGTTCGGGGGGTTGTACAGGTTGAAGTTTCACCTTGCACAAATCCCTGGACATGATGTGGAGCCTTGTACAAATACAACTGCTGAACTTATCCAAAGAGCCATGAGAGCATTGGAAACTTTAGAGCAGAATAGAGTGGCCAAAGAAGAACTCAAAAGGCAACTAAAAAGGTCAGCTGAAGGAAGTGGGCCAAGTGGCACTGGTTCTATTGCAGCATCAGCCTATCCGGTAGCTGCATCATCATTTTTTGTTCCTCAAACCACACCTAGTTCACAACCATCTATCGGTTCAATGCTAAAAAGAATTGAGAAAGAACAAGCTGACAAGTTGATGGCAAAATTTCTCCTCTGGAGTGATATTCCTTTCAGCATTGTAAGGAATAATCCATTTTTCCAACCTACTGTTGATGCTATTACCAGTGTTGGCCCGGGGTACAAAATCCCTTCTTGTCATGATTTCAGAGGCTGGATTCTTCAAAATGAAAAGCGTGACTGCACCCAAAGATTGGAGGATTTTAGGGCATCATGGGCACAAACAGGATGCACTGTTATGTCAAATGGTTGGACTGACCAAAAGGGGAGAACCCTTATAAACTTCTTGGTTAGTTGTCCCAAGGGGACTATGTTTATCAAATCTGTTGATGCATCTACACAAATCAAAGATGCAAGAACTTTATGTGATTTGCTGGATGTGTTTATTTTGGAGGTGGGTGAACAACATGTTATCCAAGTCATAACGGACAATGTTGCAAATTATGTTGCTGCTGGTAGGATGCTTATGGACAGGCATCCTACTTTATTTTGGACACCTTGTGCTGCCCATTGTATTGATTTGATGTTAGAGGACATAGGGAAAATTCCCTTTGTCAAAGATATTGTTGACTCATCAAAAAGCATTACAAAATTTATATATAATCATACATTTGTGCTTAGCTTGATGAGAAGATTCACTAACAACAAAGAGTTGGTGCGCCCCGCCATTACACGGTTTGCCACTAGTTTCATATCTCTTCAATCCCTCTTGATTTCTATGTGGGATGTGAAGAGAATGTTTCTTTCAGAGGAGTGGCGTGCTTTGCCAATGAGCCGCAAACCAGAAGGAGAGGTCGTATGCAGACTAGTTTCATACCAGGAAGACTTCTGGGTGGGAGTGCAAGAGGTGTGCGTCGTTACTAAACCTTTGGTAAAGGTTCTTCGGTTGGTTGATGGTGAGAAGCCCACAATGGGCTATTTGTATGAAGCCATGGACAGGGCCAAAGAAGCCATTCGGGCCTACTATGATGATAAGGGAGATGATGGGTTTCAGAAACAACTCCTTCTATGGGGAGTGATTGATGAGCAATGGAACAACACACTCCATCGTCCCATTCATGCTGCTGGGCTTTTCCTGAACCCTGCATTTTCTTATGCATGTGGGTTTGATTTTGATGCTGAGATCATGGATGGATTCTTATTCTGTGTCCAGAAGATGGTGCGATCTCCATAACAACGTATAGAGATCTCTAAACAAATTGAGACATATAGGATGGAAGGTGGCACATTTGGCTTTGAGATGGCTATCACTGACAAGACGATTAAAATGCCAGGTATTTTTTAGTTTGTAAGTTTGTTTCAAATTTCATTGTCTCTTCAAATTCCATTTTTTTCTTATGTTTATTTAAAATTTTATTTGTAATTTTGTTGTAGATGCATGGTGGAAAATATATGGTGGCAGGGTACCCCTTCTGCAAAAGCTTGCCATTTGCATCCTCAGCCAAACATGCAGCTCCTTAGGATGTGAGCGCAACTGGAGTGTATTTGAAAAAGTACACAACAAGAAGCGCAACAGGTTAACACTTAAACATTTAAAATATCGCAAATTTCCAAATAAATTTTTGAATTCATTAAACAATATTTTTTTTATAATTATTAATTATTATTTCATGATCTTTGTACAGGTTGGAGTCCTAGCGACATAATGACATGGTTTACGTCTACTACAATCTTCGATTGTGGGTGAGGCAACTTGAGAGGACACCTGATGTGGATGCCATCTCATTGGATGGGATTGACACCACTGTTGCATGGAGGGTTGAGGCCGAGAGGCCTCTCATGGATTCTGCTGATGATTGGTTAGTGCAGGATGTAGTGGAGGGGGAGGAGGAGCAGGCGCAGGAGGAGGAGCAAGTGGAGGAGGAGGAGGAGGAGGAACAAGAGGAGGAGGTGACACCGCCTGCTTGGGCTACCACTGCCACCGGTAGAGGACGTGGTCTACCTCCTATAGCTCCTACTTCTAGTTATTTAGCTTCTAGAGCACATCAAACTCCACTGCCATTTCCACCAGCACGGGCACCAGCGTCTACATCTAGAGGGAAAGGGAAAGCTGTGGCATTTTCTCGCAAGAGGGGCAGAGGAAATCAATAGGATTAGACTTTCATTTTATTGTATATGACATTATGACATGATGAGATACATTATCATATTTTTTGTTGATATTTTGAGGCTGAGTTGGGACTCAGGAGTCAGGACTTACTATTCAGAACATGATTCAATGTTATGTGTGATTTTAGCGTTAGAAATGATATTAAACATCTTATATATTAGTTTTTTATCATATTTATGTGTCAATGTATTTATTTTATGTTGTAGATGGTTTAGATATTAAAAAAATTGAAAAAAAATGAATATTTTTGTACCAAACGATTTTTTCCCAAATTTTTCCGATTTTTTCCGATTTGTTCCCCGCGCCGATTTAATCCCGATCACGATTTTCACAACATTGCTGATTACTACCTGTCTTGTGGGAAGTGTGGTTGAGGAGTCTACAACAAGAAGCCAAAAATATGTGTTTGATTTCCTTTGAAAGTTGTTAGGCTTTGGTTTATAGTTCTCTTCCATACTCTGTTTCTGCATCCTAGAAGTTAATATCATGTCTTTGCATATGGATTAGTTGCATGTTTTAGGATTGAGTAGCTCTTAATGAAATAAAATTCAACTCATCCTTTCCATCTTGATTTGTTTTGCTGCAACTTGATCACTAGATTTATGTTCTTCCCAAGAGTAAAAAGTGGTTGATTGTTACTCTATAGGTACTACTAGTGACTTGAAGGGATTAGCACACTCATCCTACATCCATTTTTTCATCACCATCCTCCTCCTTGACACCTCATACTGCTCTCAAATTCTGCCACCGAGATCATGTTTTCAGGGTCATTAGGGGACTGCATGAGCACGTAATTTTGTGCAAGATGGGCCTTTGAGGGGTGCTAAGCCTAGCAAAAAGCCTCACATATCCTTCATACGTCCTCATCTACCTTCTCCCACCTTTAGAACACTTTTCTTGCCCTCGGGATGGTCTCAAATCCAATCCTATAACATCTTGTAGCATCCTATAACACTGTCTAAACTTGGCCATGTTTGCTTTAAGATCTTGATCTTGATTTTTGCATTTTGGGGTTGAATAATAACCTCCAGGCTTTGAATCCATGATTGGGGAAGATTAGAGACCACTCTAGACCCATTCTTCCTTCACTGTGAGTATGAAACAACAATTAGAATTAGGAGGCAGATTTCTACATTTGAACCACAATGAGTTTTCTCTTATGCAATGTGTAAGGACTCTGTTACTAAATCTAAATTACCTTGAACTTAGTGATAAGAAGGGAAACTCTTAAATGCAAGTAGATTAGACCTGGCTTTTGAAGTTATGTTTTTAGATTCTCTAGTCATGCGTTTTAGATCAAACTTTTTTTTTCAAAACAATTTTCAAGTAGAGTAATGATTTACATTCTGCAAGTAGAATATTGATTTAATTTTTGCAAGTAGAATAGCATGGTTCATTTCTGCAATTAGTACAGTCTTTTCCTTCCTACAATTGTAGTTAGCCTTTACATTTGATGAATGGCACTTTCATTTCTGCAATTAGGATAATGTTTACCTTCCTGCAATTAGAGTAGACTCTTGTCTTTTCATGCAAGTCTCTTTGTAAGCTAGTTGAAGGAGTGGTCTCTGCATACCTTGATCTGATTCAATGACTGAAGGTGACATGAGTAGAGCTTGACCTACTGTGTATATAACACTGTCACCTCTAAGTTTGTACGAACCTCAGGTTGATAATTAAAGTTGGTAGCCTTAGGAGTTTCAACATTCTTGTTGAGATACTAGGGCTCATCAAGTGGCAGGCAGTCACAGTGGCCAGACATCAGCGATGTGACAGATGGTTAAACAAAGACAGGGTTTTGTAACATTGCAGCACTAGAACAACTTCCTCGCTAAGAGGGAATGCTAGTTTTCTTTTTATCATTGGAGGCGTTCTAGTCTCGAAACTTTGTGGAGAGGCTAAAACACAAGAGTTTTCCATAACCCAGAAATCGTTTCGGGAAATTCCACCTAGAATTGTCTCAATTAGATTATTAGCCTATTTTTAAATATTTCCTAAGTCTAAACTTAAGAAAAGGGGCTAATTAATCAATATTAATTGAGAAATGTGTGAATCAACTAGGAAATAATCTTAGCCATTGATTAAGATTTAATCTTGGTGGTTAGAGTCCCAACTAGAGATTATAAGAAGTCGATGGGTAGATGGAAGAACACACTTGTGAGACTTGAGGTCGATTTCCTTGGGTAGTTTGAGCTAGTCAGTGGTAGAGTTCAAGCCAAAGAGGGGACGTAGAGATAGAGACGCGCAGGGACAATGATCCGAAAGAAGTTTTCTAGTTTCGGGGAGGCAACAACAATAGGCCGAGTTATTCTCGGTGAGGTTGCGTAGCGAACTTTAGAGGGCAATTTGATTTAGCTATGGGGAAATCGATTCAGCATCTAGAGGTTGGGAAAGTCTTCCAGAAGGTCAGAATCATTTCCAACAGTAGATTCAGGCAGAATGACTTGGTCAGAGGTTGTTTTGGGCTAGATGTCAAAGGGTCTACACAAGCACTGCGCGGAAGCTTGCTCAAGGGGTCCAAGAGGATAAGTTTCTGAAGCTAAGTTCTGCCAAGGTTGCTTGTGGAGGAACGAAATTCCCTAAGATAATTTTGGCTAGATTTTCTTGTTGTGGATTGCATGTTTTCGACATCGAGATTGTACTTAGATTATTTCACTGCTGCTTAATAATAAAAACCCTCAACTACTGCACCGGGTTTCCCAAGTTGGGTTTTTCCAAGGACTTTTGTCCAAAAATAGCTGTCAAATTTATTGTGTGTGCGCCAATGTTTTCTAAGTTTCTATTTTATATTCTACAATATTTTTATTTGTGAATATTGCAGTGTGATCAAGTCATTGTTGCCGTAGCAATAAACTGAATAATTAACTTATTAGTTAGAAGAATTAATTCCAGTTGTTGCAATAGAATTTCAGTGGTGAAATTTTCACAGCTTCCACCTTTGTTATCTAGTTGAGATGAAAATATGTCTCAAGTTTCTCAACCCAAGCTCTGACAATGCATTTAAAAGAGCCATCAAAGGTAGGAAGGAATAACCTTCCAACTGTGCGTTGCAAATCAGAACTCTGCACAAAGGTTCTGCCAGTTCGTTTCCCTCAATTGCCAATCTTGAGATGGAAAAAGTCCTTAAAGGTTATAGCAACTCTAAACTCTTCCCCCATAGGCTGATACTCACGGAAATAATTGCCTAAGGGCATCTCGTCCATGTCTGGTTGTTCCCTAGTCCTTGTAGCCAAAAATGTGGGCATAGTGGATCAGGGTGGTCCACTGTAAATGTGAGGATGGCTCTGGGGGTTGGTGTTGTCAACATGATGGGATGTCCTGAAGCCTCTCCTATGATGAACTCCCCATGGTTGCCCCTATTACGATATTGTTGCCTCATCTTAGCCAACATTTCCTTCTGCCCCTATGCCACCTTTTTCTACCCTTTTGCCATCTCATTCAAGACCTTCAAGAGGCTATGGAAAGCTGCATTCTCCTTACTAGTGTCCCCCATGAATGTTTCCTCTATTTCTTGCTTAGGAACCTCTAGATCTGGGCTAATCTCCAATTACCTCTCTTTGCTCTTGTATCTATGCCTCTGTAGGTTATATTCTATTTTTGTTCTGGGCTCATAAAAAAGGGTTTTTCCCACAACTTTGATACCATTGTAATATTCCTAATGGAAATATTAAGTGATAACATAAACAAATATGGATATGCAACCAAAAATTTCAACACACAATATCAGACTACGCCAGAAATTGCACCAAAACACTGAGTCATTTTATTAATCTGAGCAAAATGGAGTATAAATGAATAGGAATAGATGAACTTGGGCTTGTTACAGCAAGCAAGACCAAACCCAGGTGATAATATGGATGCCCAAGTGTTGGAAAGGTTCCTCTCCAACTTCCATGCTAACCCAGTATTTTTTTGTTGTTGTTGTTGAAGGTGAACTCCTATTTCTGCCCTTCAATCAGATCCAAAAATTGTGCAATTTTGGCCATGGGCTCCCCATGCCAACTTCAGCAAAGCCCAGAAAGATCTTAGCCAAAATCTAGCCAACCCAGCAGGCCCTAAAAAGTGTGAAATTCCCAGTTCTCCAGCTCTGCGCCCAACAGGAGAAATACTGCTAAGAAACGACTCAATCCACCTGCAAAATGGCTGAGAAATTATCTGCAATTATCCTCTGGAAATGGCTAACTTCCTTAGTTGAAACTCCATTCAATCCCCTAACTCCAAGTCCTTGCGCAATCACTATTCTCTAGCCCCTGCGCAAGCCCATAAAAGATAGGAATTCGGCCTAGATGAACCTCCTTGTTTTAGCTCTGCAAAATAGTCCCAAGCTCCAACAAAAATAGGGACAAGTCACTCCTAGAAAACCTAAAAGATCAAACCCATAGATATTGCCTCTCCAAACAAGTCTGATTTCCTCTTCTACACCCAAAATACTCTCAGAACAGACTGAAATATCTCTGTCACCACTGTGGAACAACTCCCAAAGGTAGCAATGTCTCCCTTAGGGTGACACTCGAAGTTCACTGAAGGAGGAGTTGGAATCTTCACTTGGAAATCCCATCTGCTAAGGAGCATGTTAACTCAACTAAATAGCTCAAGCGAACAAGAGGTTGAGAAGATCATTTGGCAAAAAGGCCCAAAATGAGGCCTGTTACCGCTCAATCTAGCAGGGGTTGTAGGATGGGTTCCAAAGGGGAAATTACTAGACCAAGTGGCAATAATGGGACAAGGACCCACTGTCACCTCAGTTGATGGCCCCTGCACTTTACAGACTTTCACCGATGGGAGGAGTCTCGATATGGAGGAAATCACTTGAATGATAAGATCAATGGCAAGGTATAACGTGATTTCCTAGGCCCATTCAAAGGAGAGGCTCAATTAATGGTTCAAATACCTAAAGAAAAGTTGAAAGGCTCCCCAAGAAAGTCTTATGAAGGATGACCTCGAGGTTAGGAGTATTAACAAATGATGAATGCCTAAGATAAAAACTTCCAAAATCCCTCACTTGTGATTGATGTGTTTATACTAGGGTTCAAAGTGAGGCAAGGATGGCTCATTCAATGGAAAGATTCAATTAAAGTGTGAGCTTTGGGAGAAGTTAGGGTGACTTTCCACAAAAATATTGAGAAATCAAGGGCATCTTATAGATTAGAATCTTTAAGTAGGTTTCTCTTAGACTTTGACATTTTCTTGTGATAGTTATTTTCTTCTTATTAGTTCTTCTTTCAATTATTATGTTTCTCTCATCAAGATAAATGCCAAACAATGAAGATCACAACCAGGGACACAAGATGTAGGCACTTAGCCAGGGAAAAACTCCTAAAGAGGGGAAAACCTAGTCAAACTCTTCCTTAGTAGAATCAAAATCAATTTGAGACCATCCTAGACCCTTGACTTAAATCTCTCTCCATCCATCAAGTCAGCCTTCTAGTTGAAGTAGTCGTCTTCCAAACTTGATCCTTCTTCAATCATAAAACTTCGGTTCCTGCAACTTTGGGAACTACGACCCTATAATTGTAGACAACTTCAGCCCTGCAATTGTATATAACTTCAGCCTTGCAATCATGGAAGAACTTTGGTCCTGTAGCTGTAAATTTTGTCTTCAAAAATTCTTCTTCTTCTTCCTTTGTAGATGCCCAAAACAACCTTCTTACTACCCTTCGTATTCCATGATTGATAGTGGAATTACGAACCTTGATGATCAATCGAATGCCACAAAATAGATTGAGTATCTTTGCTATATATAGTAGTTGGAGCTTGTATATTTGAGGCCAACTTCTTGTTTTGAGGCCGACTTGATGGTGGAGGAGTTAACATGACTCCAATAATTTACTTTCTTTAATACAATGAACCCAATAAGGGTTTTATACATTATGACATTGATCCTTAACATAAGACACAAACCTGAAAGCCTACAATGTAGGCCTGACCTATAGACCATTGACCCAAACATGAAACCATGCTTTAATAAGTCAACTTATTTAACAATAAAATTTTCTTTTGACTAATACAATACATCATGAATATGATTATGAAGACCGACACTAGTTACATTCTTCAAAGATAGAATTTCAGTGTACAAACCCTAAGTAAGCTAGGGTTTTATCGACATACCCTTAACATCAAGAGGCTAGGGATTTTACAGTGAACCCGAAAGGTTAGGGTTTCATAAGAATGATGAAAATAATGGTATAACAAGGGTAGATTCAATCTAATGATTAATCACCCTAACAAGAATCTTTATGATTCAAAGATCTTGTCATAAGAGAGTTAGAAATCCAAGCAAATTTTCAAAATGATCATACCCTTTTAAGGATTAACTACAAGTCACATGTTCTTAAACGCACTTGAAGTTGCTTCTTTTACAAACATGATAGGGTTTTCTTTATTGAAATGCTCCCTCTGAATTATGACAGTGTCTTCATGGTTTATTCCTTTATGAGTCCAAAGAACCAACTTGATTTATACCTGCAATGTTTATTAACAAGCACAACCAAAATATACAATTATATAATGACTATCTAGGGTTTCTGTTACTTTGAATGAGTTTCAAGAGATTTTGAGTACTAACCCTTAATTAGCTATTAAGTCAAAATCTAAACATCATTCAAATTTATTTTTCATAATGAATTGTCATATATCTTCAAGCCCTAGATATTATGAGTTAGAAACAAGAGTAGAATGTTTTTCATATGTTCTAATTTTGTCACAAAGAAAACTTTACAAATCCTAGAAGTAACTAAACTTTAAAACTTAGACAAATAATTATGTCATACATACTTCAAATCTTACATACCTTTGTCTTTTATGCTTGATAGTCCATTAATCTTGTTTCCCTTTTTCTTGCAAACTAAAGATAGATTGTTAGTTAACATAAGGAGCAATGTTAGTACTTGTATTTGGATGAGGACTTCAGGACTTCTTTCACAAACTGAAGAGGAACAATTTCTTTTTTGCTCCACAAAGAACCTTTTATTATGATTTATGTCTCCTTCTTTGATTCTTAAAATATAATAATGGAGAAGCTGCTATAGCGATCTTGACTTCATTGGTTTTGAGGTGAGTGTAATTTGTAGTAAGGTTTTCCAAAGATTTTTAAGAATGCCTCATTGTTGCTAGATTCTTCGCTGGAGATTAGGATTATAACTTCTTTCCAAATAGTCCATTAAGTCACTCGACTTCCCTTATAATTATGTGTTTTCTTCTTTCTGCATTCATGAAGAATTTCGATCCTATAACCATGGATATCTTTGGTCCTATATTCAAGAGGAATTTCGGTTTTGTAGCCAAGTGTTGTTTCAGTCCTGTAGTCATAGGAATCTTCGGTTTTGTTCTACTTTATGTGTTATCCACAAACTTCTCTTCTTACCGAAATTGTAGATCACAATATGTATTATGGATGATCCTCCTATTTCAGGCCTGTGGCCTAGTTACTTTCCCAAAATTCGTTCTTCTTTCCTATAGGAGTTTGGTCCTCTATAACTCACTTATGTTTCCTATCTTGAAGCCTTTTGTGACCTTCTTTCTGCCCTTATGCAAGTAAACCAAGCTCTGATACCATGTTGAGGAATCAAGGGTGTTGATTTCTAGTAGCATCAGATGTGCTCTAAGTCTCAATTTGTAGGGAGGCTTAGACACATCCATTCTCCATTACCATAAATCGTTTGGAAATTCCACCCAGAGACTATTTTATTAAAATAATTAAATAATTTTTAATGGGACCCTAAGTCTAAACTTAGGAAATTAAAATAATTAATGGGAATTAATCTAAACTGTGGGTGTAACTTCTGGAAGAAGACCAGGATCAAGCCAAAATGATCTAAGCCATTGATTAGAAGTTAATCTGGGCTGTTGGTTGTCCAACATAAAGATATAAGAAGAGGCTTGAGGGGCACTTAGAGAACACACAAAGAGAGTTTAGAAGATCGAATTTCTGAAGCTGAGTAGTTACAAGTGAGAAATTCGAAGTGCGCTTTTGCAGTGAGGGGCAGGGATAGTTTCGGTTGGAGATTTCTCCTGATCTGGGAATACTCAGCAGAGGAGGCAGAGAGAGATCCGGGAGAGGCAGTGCTGAGCCGGAAGAGATTGATGCATATGTAAATTCCTAGATCTAACAATCTCAGGAGTCCTACTGCAACCAGCGAAATCTACTTCTCCTAGATTGTAAATTATGTTACAAACTTATTTCAGATTTCTTCATGAAATATCGAAGAAAATTACTGAAGCAGCCTACACCAATTAAATATGATTCTGAAACATAAAAACTGAGCAAAGAAAATAGAAACACATAGGACACAATTATTTTTGGACAAAAGTCCCTAGAAAAACACAATGCGGGAAAATTGGTGTAGCAACTATGAGGCTTTTCTATTATTAAGCAATAGCAAAATATGAATACATCACTGAATACCTTATAGGGTTATTCAGTTACAAAGAGAAATACTGGCAGAATCTTTGTGAGTTTTACCTCACATAATCACTGAGAAATCCTGACTGATCCAACCCCAAACTGACTACCCCTTGGCTTTTTTGGTTGCCTTTGTGCAGTGCTTGCGTCAACTCAATGTCAAGCTCTTTGGGTGTTGCGTCACTCCTCTGGCTGGTCAATCTGCTTCCCAAGAAATTTGATTTCTGTCTCCCGGCTTCAGAAAATCGAATTCCATTGCAGATTTCAGACTCCTCTCTCTCCCTTTACACTGGTTTTGTGTGGCCCTTTTGGCCCTACGTCAGCCTCTGCGTCAAGGATTCTGGATCACTCACTCTCTGGGTGTTGCGTCACTCCTCTGGCTAGTCAATCTGCTACCCAAGAAATTTGATTTCTGTCTCCCGACTTCTGAAAATCGAATTCCATTGCAGATTTCAAACTCCTCTCTCTCCCTTTACACTGGTTTTGTGTGGCCCTTCTGGCCCTACGTCAGCCTTTGCGTCAAGGATTCTGGATCACTCACTGTCTCTCTTCGCTGATGTATCTCCAGCTGAGAATCTCTCTCTCCAGAAGCTACTATCCCCGCCCCTCAACTACTAGAGATCTCCTCAATCGATTTTTCCTCGTGAGAACTTCTCACTTCAGAAAATCGATTTTCTCCATCTCTTTGTGTGTTTTCCAAATGACCCTCAAGCCCCTTCTTATATCTTCCTATTGGACAACCAACGACCTAGATTAAAACATAATCAAAGGCTCAGATCATTTTGGCTTGATCCGTGGCTTTTTCTAGAAGTTTCACCCTCAATTAGATTAATACCCATTAATATTTTAATTTTCGTAAGTTTAGACTTAGGGACCCCATTAAAAATATTAATTATTTTAATAAAATGACTTCTGGGTGGAATTTCCCAAAATGCTTTTTGGGTTCTTTGAAAATACCTGTGCCTAAGCCTCCCTGCAAAATTTGAGGCGTAGAGCACATCTGATGCTACCCCAAATCAACACTCCCTCTTAGCGAGGAATTTTCTCTAGCAATACACTACCACTGCATATTGCTCTGACTCTGAAGCATCATCCTTTACGATGTTGATGTATGGCATGTCGTCCACCAACTACTGTGTTGCTGCTGCTATTGTGTTGTTTCCTTTGACATTGCCACTGCCAATGCTACATTTGTACTACAACTCCCTCTCAAATGCTGCATCTGCTATGCTGCTAGCACTGCCACTGCTAACACTACATCCATACTGCAACTCAGTTGCTGAGAGAAGCAATTGAAAACACCCAAAACTGGACAAGTATCCAGTGGATACACCTCGGTGCTAAAATCCTGACTGTTGCTAGTCCCACGCTCTCTTCTGAAGCCACTGCGCTGCTGAAGCTCTGCACTGTGCCTCCTTGCACTGCTGCCTCTCTGCTCTGCGCTGCTCACATTCTGGCGCTACTAACCATTGCATCTGTCGAATCAACACTCCATGGCATCAACTGAAAATCCACCATCCTGCTACTACTGATCATGGGCTCCCGTAGCAAGGTGATGATCCAAGAGGTGGGCTCCTCAAGGATCCTACCCATCTGTAGCTTTGTCAAACTACAGTTCTATATCAGCCCACCTCCCTCCTGGAGGTATCTTGGCTGTCATGGCGAACTCCTCCTCCTGTTTGATCTTTGCGACTGCAACCTTAGGATCATGCTTCTCATCCTTGTCCTTTTTCTTCAAAGGACATTGGGATGCATAGTAGCCCATCTCGCCACATCTGAAGCACTTCACCTTGGAGACGGCCTTCTTTCGTCTCTGTTGCCCATGCTGTCCCTTCGATGTAAGGGCTACGTTATCTTCCTCCTCTACTTTGGGCTTCGACCCACTGCTGCTGCTGCTCCTGTCAAGTTTGACCTTGAGCAGGTCCCTCCTTTCTTGTTTTAGCGTTGCCCACATCTCGTCCCATTTTGGCAATGCTGCTCTGCCCAGGATATTCTGGACAAAGATTTGCCACTCATCCGAGATGAAATTTAGAGCCAGTCTCACTAACTCCGAATCCTGAGGTGTATGTCCCGTAGCTGACAGCTCATCACGAGTCTCCTTCAGTTTTGTGAGGAACGGATCCACATGTTCTCCCTTCTGCATCTGAGCAGATCTCAACTTCTGCTCTAAGTACATCTTCCGCTGCTTGGAAGATCCCTGAGACAATGTGGCCAAGGCATCCTACATCTCCTTAGCGGTTGCTTTGCTTGCAATGTGGCACACCACATGATCCTTGACTCCATCTGGGATCATCCTCTTCGCCTTAGCCATCTCAGCTCTGTACTTCTTCAGCGGATTTGCATCCACCGGGACAGCTACCACATTATCAACATACGTCTTGAGGACATGCTCATCTAAAAGGAAAGTCATCCTAGCCTTCTAGTTGGCATAGTTGGAAGCCCTATCCAACCTGTCCTGATCCTTCAAGCCATTGGTTGCCATATCCTCCAAAAACTATCAAACAACTCCCTCTTTCTCTCTACTGCGTAGCTCCTAGGCTGCTTTACGCACTCCTTGATGGATTTGGTAAGTTGCTACTCCTTTGCTGCCCAATAACTGAGAAACACTGATTTCCTCGACAAGAAATCACTGAGGAAGTATTCCCTCACTATGCAATCTGCTTCCTTTCGACGACCTTTCTGCCCAGCACTCAGCTTGCAGAAAACTGCGTCCCTCTAGCTCTGCGTAGCTCCCTCTGCCTTGGCAAGTTTTTGATCTGGCAGTCTTACCTCTCTATCGTCTCACTCAGAGAGAGACACCCACGTAAATATAACCCTCCTGTCTAGAACTGTGTAATCCCTCAAGGGATTCGAACAGCTGCTCGATGCAACTAGTTGGCCCTTGCTTGAGTGTTAGATCTGCTCTTCCTGTTTCACATCAACAACTTTGATACCATGTGAAAATTCTTTGATCTAACAATCTTAGGAATCCTACTGCAACCAACTGAATCTCCTTCTCCTAGATTGTAAATTATGTTACAAGCTTATTTTAGATTTCTTCATGAAATATCGAAGCAAATTACTGAGCAACCTACACTAATTAAATATGATTCTGAAACATAGAAACTGAGCAAGGAAAATAGAAACACATAGGACACAATTATTTTTGGACAAAAGTCCCCCGAAAAACCCAATGCGGGAAAACCGGTGCAACAGCTTTGAGGGTTTTGTATTATTAAGCAGTAACAAAATCTGAGTACATCACTGAATACCTTACAGGGTTATTCAGTTATAGAGAGAAATATTGGTAGAAGCTTTGTGAGTTTTACCTCACATAATCATCGAGAAATCTTGACTGATCCAGCCCCCAATTGACTGCCCCCAGCTTCTCTGGCTGCCTCTGCGCTGTCTCTGCGCAGTGCTTGCATTAGCCCAACGCCAAGCTCTCTGGGTGTTGCATCACTCCTCTGGCCAGTCGATTTGCTACCCAGGAAATTCGATTTATGTCTCCTGGTCTCACACCCCGGCTCCTAGCTTCTTCAAATCGAATTCCACTGCAGATTTTGCACTCCTCTCTCTCCCTCTGCGCTAGTTCCGCATGGCCCTTCTGGCTTTGCGTCAGCCTTCGCGTCAAGGCTTTTGGATCACTCGCTACCTTTCTCTGCTAATTTATCTCCAGCTGAGAATCTCTCTCTCCGGAAGCTGCTATCCCTGCTCCTCAACTGCAAGAGATCCGCTCAATTGATTTTTCCTCCTAAGAACTTCTCACTTCAGAAAATCAATTTTCTCTATCTCTCTGTGTGTTTTCCAAATGACCCTCAAGCCCCTTCTTATATCTTCCTACTAGACAACCAACGACCTAGATTAAAACATAATCAAAGGCTCAGATCATTTTGGCTTGATTCGTGGCTTTTTGTATAGGTTTCACCCCGATTAGATTAATACCCTATTAATATTTTAATTTTCCTAAGTTTAGACTTAGGAACCCCATTAAAAATATTAATTATTTTAATAAAATCACTTTTGGATAGAATTTCCCAAAATGCTTTCTAGGTTCTTTGGAATACCTATGCCCAAGCCTCCCTGCAAAATTTGAGGCTTAAAGCACATTGGATGCTACCCCAAATCAACAAAGCAGAGCTATGCAGGGCCACACAGAGGCAATGTAGGTTGACGTAGAGGCAGTGCAGAAGCCTTGAGGGAGTCCAAAATTTGTTGGAGTGTTAGATTTTTGTAGTTGGAAGCCAAGGTGTGAGACCGGGAGAGCAGAAGTCTGAATCTCAGAGGAAAATCGATCAACCGGGAAGAGTGACGCAGGTCCTAGACAATGTGATGTTGGGCTGACCCAAACACTGCGCAGAGGCACCCAGGGGCAGTTCATTCAAGGGTTGGATCACCCAGGACTTCCAATGATAGTGTGAGGTAATCTCACAAATCTCTTTGTTGGTGATATTCTCTATAATTGGATCACTGGAAAGGCATCTAGAAGTTGTATTCAGAAATTACTACTACATAATAATAAAACCTCAGAGCGGCTGCACTGGTTTTCCCGCATTGGGTTTTTCCTGTGACATTTGTCCAAAAATAACTGTGTAGATGTGTGTATGATTATTTCTCTCCTGTGTTGTATTTAGTTTCCGCAATTTTATTTTGGTGTGGGCTGCAGTGTATGTATTTCAGTGTTTGTCGTAGAAAACTGCAAATAACTTGTTCAATTAATTTAACAAGTAGGTGAGATATAATCAATTTGCTGCAGTAAGAATCGGGTAACCGATTTTTCACATGGTATCAGAGCATAGATCATGAGAAGAAGAGCTCATAAGAAGAAAGGAAGAGGGAGTTCAAAATTGTTGACACCTAATCCTCTGCGATTGGGTGAATGTGGAATGTGAACAGTCATCAAGAAGATGAACTGATCAGTCACATTCATGTATATAACAATAGCTACCTAATGAAATAAACGAATCAGTTTTTCTGCCAAGTCTGGAGTTACTCCTGGTCTGACATGGTATCAGAGCCAGTCCTAAAAATAGTCGTAACTCCCTTCATCTCTGCCTCTGTCCTGAAATAGTCTGCCACTGCCTCAGTGCTGAGCGCTGCTCTGCCTCTGTCGCTGGCCTGACATACCCAGAGATGCGTTGGTGCCTCATTTTTCTCTCACCCAACGCTCATGGTTGTTAACGCTCTCACCGTTCTCTCACCTAACGCTCTCACCATTCTGAGGGATTCCATGCGCAGCCAAAACGCCATCGACAAGATCGTTGAACGCTGCCTGATTGTGAACGCTGCCTGACATTGACACACAGAAATCGTATATTCAGCATCAGCAAACGCATGGTGGTATAATTCATCGAGTTTTTTTTCCGGTCAGTAGAGATGGAAACAATTTGTTTTAGTCTGCTCCGTTGAGAATGGTATCCGACCCTCTCATCTGTGGAAAACAATTTATGTTGACGGGGTTTATCGATCAAATCGGTGAGCAATCTAACCTGTTCGTTACCTTTTTTCTTCCTGCCGTGAGTGCGGAATTTTGCAAGCTTGTGTAGTGTAATCAATACGTGTCTATGACGAGAAACTTCCCTGCATTCTTTCTAAATACAGATACGTTTCGTTTTTCTGCACTTCTTTCTTCGATACTTCACCGCTTATTTCCACCACTCGTTTGCCCTCTTCAACTTCAACTTTAACGTCCTCAAACCAGGAATATTGGCCTTAATGATATGTGCCGTTGCGGTCTCTTTCCAGTCCACCGGAAGGTGTAAATGCTCGAGGACATTGGACGGCCTGTTAGAAGCCACAAGTCCATGAATTCAGAGAGATCCAACACATCCGTGCTGTGGGACGGAGAATTCGCCCTCCGACTTCCAAGCAAAGGTCCCAACGACATGTTTTTCAATTGTTGATGAAGCCAAAGTAATGTAATAAACCAATTTGTTGGTAACAAAACATGCAGAGCCAAAACCGAAATGCTAATCATAGAGAAAGGTGTGCTACCAGGATAGATACATAGAATAATGTACCAATGTACCACTGCAATGTGCCGAGAACAAGTCAAAATGTATAGAATTACTCTGTAGCATGTGTTGTTTCCCTGGAGACAGTTTTTGGCTATAAAGGAACGAGTGTCTTAAACATCTAAAGATTGATAATTTTTTTGGAATCTGTGGAAGAAGGAATAGGCTAGGAAAGCTTGCAACAAAACTTCTAGTTTTTGTCAGCAAAAGTTCTTTTTGTCAGCAGAAGTTCTTTTTATCAGCAGAAGTTCTTTTTATCAACAAAAGTTTTTTTTTATCAGCAGAAGTATTTTTTTTACAGAATGCATTCAATCATCTCTATGGTAGGAATAGTTCTCACTGGCAAGGAGAACTATCCTGAATGGTCCCGGATGATAAAACACACCCTCATCTTCAATGAGTTGTGGAAAGGAGTGTGTGTCAGAGAAGGAGACAATGACCCAGTACAACCTACATCAGACAAAGAGTTCGTCATTTGGGATAACAAGAACAGCAAAGCATATGCATTAATTGCAGCATCTGTAAATGAAGAAGTAAGTCACCATATTTCATCATATTCAACTGTCTTTGAAGCTTTACAAAAACTCAAAGAACTCTATGACTCACATTCTGCACTTGAAGTTGTTCAGCTCATGATTAAACTCTTCACTCTTAAACTAAAAAATAATGATCCTCTTGCTCTTGCATCTGAAGTAAAATCCATAATGCATGATATCAAATCCACTAAGGTTGAACTGGATATCCCTCTTATTGCTTTTCTCAAGGCACTCTATCCTACCTACTCAAATTATCTTGAGTCTTTACAAGCAAATGGAAATCTTAAAGATATAACCTTTGACTCTCTTGTGAAAAAGTTCGCTGAAAGAGAGAAAGCCTTTGGAAAGAAGACAGTCCCTGAATCTTCTGAAGAGACTGTTTCAGAGTTGCAGGAATCGCCCCCCCCCCGGATCCTAAGCCGGAATCGCGACCCGTACGGAATCGTTCCGGAATCTCCAGGCGAAGCGCGATTCCGAATTTTAGGTGGCGCGATTCCTATTTTTAAAAACGATTCCTGCCATTTAGGTTGCGTTGCCCCCGGAATCGCGCTTCGGAAGGCGATTCGGGCAAGAGGTTGCGCCACGCAACCTGCCCGGAAGCGCACGCCACCCGCACGCCACCCGGGCGCAACCCGCACGCAACCCGGGCGCAACCCGCGGGGCAGCAAAATAAACATAATTTTTTTTTAATTTCTTTTAAAATTTAACTTAACTAAGCATGAGGGGGTGGGTTAGGGTGAGTTTAGGGTGACTTTAGAAAAGAATAAAGCCCCCATTCTCTTCTCATTTTCTCACTTTGAGTTTATGAGAGTTGGAGAAGAGAAGAGAGGAGAGGAGAAGAGAAGAGAGGAAAGGAGAGGAGAAGAGAGGAGAGCTTGGAGGAGTGAAGAAGGAGGAGCTAGGAGAAGGAGGAGGAGCTTGGAGCAAGAGCTTGGAGGACTTCATCTACAAGAGCTAAAGAGGTAAGTTCAAAGCCCAAACTCCCTTGTTTTTTTGAAAAAAAAATTGTATTTTTCTCCTCCCTCTCCTACTCTTTCCCATTGTTTCTACTTGCTCCTTTATTTACAAGTTGTCCACCACCTATATCCATATTCCAAGATGGTGTTCTTTTGGCTTCTATGTATCATTCCACTCTTGGTTTTAATGATGGCAAGGGTGAGGAATAGAGGGGAAGAGGAAGGGGATGAACTTGGTCCTAATAGTAGTGACCCAATGTATGATGAGGAGGAAGGGTTTGAAGAGGAA
The DNA here is from genome assembly GCA_031772625.1 of Pinus tabuliformis. Taxonomy (NCBI): domain Eukaryota; kingdom Viridiplantae; phylum Streptophyta; class Pinopsida; order Pinales; family Pinaceae; genus Pinus; species Pinus tabuliformis. The sequence continues at coordinate 709,639,182 of CM062815.1, forward strand.
GGGGATGAACTTGAAGGGGACACTGAAGCACAAGATGGGAAAGGTACATCAAATCCCTTGTGGAACTATGTGACCAAACTTGATGGGGGAAAGGGTGGTGGATCTTACAAATTTGTGTGCCCTCATGGTTGTCATGGAGGAAAACCATATATGGGTTCATATACCCGTCTGAGGAGGCATCTTTGTGGGGTGCTAGACAGTGATGAAAAAAAGGGTTCTGTGGGGGTACAAATTTGCCCAAACATTTCAACTGAACAAAGAAGAAAATACATCCAAATAGAGATGGCTGCACAACAAAAAAACAAGAAACAAAAAACTCATTCTGAATCAAGTGCAACCTCTAAATTTGGTAGTTGCCCATCTCCTCATGGTACTTCTGCAACCTCTGGAGGTAGAAAAACAATAGGGGATTTCCTTAATGTTGCTGGGAGGGATGATGTGGATGGAAAGATAGTCTGTTTTCTTTGTGCTTGCGGTGTACCATTCAATGTGCTTCGCTCTCCCTATTGGCATGAAATGGTAAAGGCCATCAATGAAGCCCCAAAAGGATACAAGGCCCCCAACTATGAGAAAGCTAGAACAGTGTTATTAGAAAGAGAAAAATCTAAGGTTCAAAGAGCTTTGACACGTTTTACACATGAGTGGGTGGATTATGGGGTATCCATTGTATCAGATGGGTGGACAAATATTAGAAACCAACATTTGATAAATGTTCTTGGTGTTTCTTCTAGTGGTGCAGTATTTATTGCATGTCATGACTCCTCCTCCATCAGTGCAACTGCACAAAACATTGCATATCTCCTATTGAAATCAATCAAAGATGTTGGTCCGAATAATGTGGTTCAAGTGATCACAGATAATGCAGCAAATTGTAAGGCAGCAGGAAAAATTATTGAGCGTACTCATCCACACATCTTTTGGTCTGGGTGCCTGGTTCACACATTGAACCTTTTGATGCATGATATTGTGAAACACAAAGATTGTGGGTGGATTGCTGATGTTTACAGGAAAGGGAAGCAGCTCATTAAATTCATCACAAGGCATACAAGGGTAAACTACTTCTATGGCACTTACTCCAAGTTGCAATTGCTTAAAATTGCAAAGACAAGATTTGCTAGTTATTACCTCACCTTTAGGCGGCTAGTGAGGGTGAGACAAGCTTTAACTAATCTAGTGTGTGCTGATTCATGGGATGAAATTAACAATGACACAGATGGTGCTAATGTAGTCAAGGACACTGTTCTTGACACTTACTTTTGGTCACAGGTTAAATATGTTTTGCAATTCACCAAACCAATTTATTACATGATCAAGTTTGCAGATTCAAATCGACCAGTAATTGGGGAGGTGTATGAGCAAATGGATAGCATGTTGGGGCAGATTAAAGACATTGTTGAGCCTAGAGATACCACCTTGTACAATTATATTCGTGTAGAGGTGCAAAACCGATGGGAAATGCTAAATATTCCATTGCATGCATTAGCATATGTTTTGACACCTAAATACTATCATCCATCATGGCTTTCAAAACCAGCACCTAGGGGGGGAAGCAGGAAAAAACCACACCAAGATAGAGGTTCACGAAAAATATATGGCTGCATTGAGTAGATTAATCCCTGATGATGAGGAGGCTGCATTGGTACGGAGACAGGTGAGCAACTATACGCTCAACACTGGTCCATTTGGGAGCATGCATGCAATTCAAGATCGAGAGCATTTTTCTGCTCTTGAGTGGTGGAACATGCATGGAGGGGGTACTCCACTTCTACAGAGTTTGGCATTGCGGGTGCTATCACAGGTGGTAAACACTTCTTCTGCAGAGAGGTGTTGGAGCTCTTATTCTTTCATCCACAGTGTTAAAAGGAACAGGTTGAGTTTAGACCGGGCAGAGAGCTTGGTTTATGTTCATTACAACTTGCGATTGTTGTCCCATTACTGTGAAGATGCAAAGTCTAATAAAGACTTGTTGATTTGGGACAAGAATCCAGAGGAGCCCAATTTGGAGGATGGAGTGTTGCGACTAGAGCAATTAGAGGATGCTCTTATCCAGGTATGTCCATTGTGGTATGAATTTTCCAATTTTCCCTTATAAAGCATTTCTCTAATTCATGTTTTTAATTTTTTTGTTAACTAGTGTTTTTTTTTTTGCATGAATTTTTTGAGCGATTCTAGGATGATGATGACCGTGTTGATATTCCACCACCCCCATCTGGTCCCTTGGTTCCTAGGTTCCATGGTTCAACACCAACAGCAGGGGGTTCTTCTTCATCAGTTCCAGTTCCACGACTTCCACAGGCACCATCTTCTTCATTGCCACCACGTGGAGGCCCGCCATCACGTTCTATTCGTGGTGGAAGGAGGAGAGATTAGTAGATATATTCACAATCTACTACTTTTTGTCATAGATTACTCATTAGACTTGTAGACTTGTGAATTTGAATTTTGAACCTTTTTGGCTTGGCGGTGACCAAGTGACATATTTTGTAAACATTATTATTTGAATTTTGGACATGACAAATGTTGACAGTTGCTCACTTGCTAGATAAATCATAATATGCTCTATGTTTTATGTTTTATAATATGCTTAAATGTTTTATGTTTTATAATATGCTTAAAAATTTGATGTATGTTTGTAATAGCTAGAATATAGATGATTGTTGTACATACTAGTAACTACAATGGAATCATGGATGCCATATCTATCTTGATTTATGCAAAAATATGCATGTTTTCATGTCTTCTACAATTAATTTGGTATTTGGGATGTTTGTTTTGAGTATAAATGCAAAAAAATATAAAAATATATATATATATAGCAGACGCTTCCGCGGACGCTTCGCTTCCTAGATTTTTGGAAAATGACGCTTCCGCGCTCCGCGCTTCTGCTTCGCGCTTCCGCTTCGCTCCCACTTCGTGCAACATTGGACTGTTTGCCTTGCTCATAAAGAAAAGCATCCTGCTCAAGATTCTACAAGAGGAAGAGGTGGACGAAGAGGAAGAGGAAGATACTTCAGAGGCAGGGGGGGCAGACATTCTCAAGCAGAAAAAGCAGATCTGCATTGCATTCGCTGCAAACGAAATGGATCACATGATGCTTCTACATGCAAGCTACCATGGGACAAAATTGAGCAGAAAAGAAACCAGTAGAAAGGTAAAAATGATGATACAGACAAAGGTAAAGCACCTGAATCCGCTCACTATATTGAGGCACAATGTAACATTGGAGTAAATGAAGATTTGTTTAATGCTTCACTTGCTTCTTCGAAAAATGATTGGTTGCTTGATTCAGGAGCAACCTGTCATATGACTCATAGGAAAGATTTTTTTGAAGATTTCACTGACAATGTTGATGGAGCGGTATACTTTGCAGATCAATCAAAAATCAAGCCATCAGGGCTTGGCACAATCAGGCTTAAACTGCCTGGTCTTCCAGACTTTCTTCTGGATCATGTTCTATATCTTCCACAGCTCAAGAGAAACTTGTTGTCCTTGGTCCACATCCGCCAGCAAGGTCACTCCATTCATATGTTTGATGGCAAGCTTGAGGTAAGAAAAGCATCTGACCACTCACTTGTCATGAGGGGAATAGAAGAAGAAAGACTTCTCAAACTGCAAGGAACCTCTGCTCATGCACAACATTTCTCATCATGAAGAAGGTACACTTCCATCAAGTTTATTATGGCATGCTAGATTTGGACATTTAAACTATGACAGTCTCCGCTTATTGAAGAAAAATGGTGTTGCTGGTTTGCCTACAATTCCTAGGAAACATAAGCAATGTGATGCTTGCATTCTAGGAAAGCATAGCAAACAGTCTTTTCATGATTCACATTCAAGAGCACATAGGAAGCTTGAACTCATTCATTCAGATTTATGTGGTCCAATGCCTGTTCCTTCTACAAATGGAAATAAATATATCATGACATTTATTGATGATTACACCAAAATGTGTTGGGTTTATTTATTGAAGAACAAATCTGATGCTTTTCAAACATTCAAGAATTTTCATAAATGGATTGAAAATGATGCACAATCTCATATTGGGTCTATTCGCACTGATAATGGAAAAGAATATACATCAAATGAATTTGAAAACTATCTTCGCCAACATGGGATCAAACATCAAACAACTGTACCTTATAATCCCCAACAGAATGGTGTAGCAGAAAGAATGAATAGAACAATTTGGAATATGGTACGATCCATGCTTTTCTTCAAAAATGTAAAGATAATGTTTTGGGCTGATGCTGTTCTATGTGCTGCATATATAAAGAATAGATGTCCATCTAATGCTATAAGAAACAAGACTCCTTATGAATTGTGGTATGGACATGTTCCTTTGGTAAAACATCTCAGGATCTTTGGTTCCACCTGTTATGCTTTGATACCAAAGGTACATAGAAACAAACTTGGTGCTAGAAGTCGTAAGTGTATCTTCCTGGGGTATTCAAACACCTCTAAAGCATACCGCCTCTATGATGAAGTAAATAAAAAGTTTGTTGTATCTAGAGATGTCATTTTTCTGGAATCATCCAAATCTGACAATGTTGTTGAGCGGCAACTTGATCGCTTGGATAAATTCGCAAAAACAAAATCATTTCAAGAATTTGATAATCAGATTCCACATCTTGAAGGGGGGATTCCTATACTAGATCAACATGTGGAATCTTCTTCTGAAGAACAATCTCCCCTGCATGAAACTCCAACAACGGATGATGCTTTAAGTGATGTAATTGATAGAATTGGGAGACTCAATCTTGATTCAGTCCCAACTCAATCGACAGAGAAGCCTGGACCATCTCAGAAAGGTCCCCCAAAGTGGCTGAAAAGACACTTGAAAGTGTTCATCCTGATGAAATTGGAAAAACAGGAACCAGAAATTCAAACCGACAAAATGGAGGTGATGTAGATGACTCTAGTTCACCTGTTGATATGGATGTTACTTATGATTGTGAATTGAACTTGTCTACAGATTTTGAACCAACTTCCTTCAAAGAAGCTGCTTCTCATGATGAATGGAAAGAAGCGATGAAAAAGGAGTATGATGCCCTCATAAAGAATGGCACTTGGAAGCTGGTTGATCCTCCATTTGGAACCAAACCAATTGGCTGCAAGTGGGTCTACAAGAACAAATACAAAGCTGATGGCTCACTTGACAAGCACAAAGCTAGGCTTGTGGCAAAAGGCTTTGCATAGAAGGAAGGGGTCGATTATGAGGAAACTTTTGCCCCCACAGCAAAATGGGCCACCATCCGAACACTCTTTGCACTAGCTACTCAGAACGGTTGGAAAGTCCATCAAATGGATGTAAAAACTGCATTCTTGAATGGAGATCTAAAAGAGAATGTTTTTATGTCCCAGCCTGAAGGATTTGTTGTGAAAGGACATGAACATAAAGTATGCAAACTTGTGAAGTCCTTGTATGGCCTCAAACAAGCACCACGAGCCTGGTATGAAAAACTAACTGAGCATCTTCTGAAACTCAACTTCAATCATTTTGATCTTGATGATGCAACTTTATTTGTCAAGAAAGTTGGCAAAACAGTTGTATATCTTGTGGTATATGTAGATGATCTTTTAATGACAGGGAACAATGAAAGCTATATTGCATCCATAAAGAAAGAATTAGGAAAAAGTTTTGAAATGACTGATTTGGGCTATGTTCATTACTATCTTGGCATTGAAGTAACCCAACATCCAAAATCCATATTTCTTTCTCAAAAGAAATACATTGGAGATTTGTTAAACAGATTTGGCATGACAGAGTGCAATCCTCTTTCTACTCCAATGGAACAAAACTTAAAGCTCACATCTATTGAAGGAAAGGAATTTGAGGATGCAACAAAGTATAGACAGCTTGTAGGAAGTCTCATCTACCTCACTACTACCAGACCAGACATTTCATTTACTGTTGGAATCCTCTCCAGGTTCATGCAAAAGCCTTGTGAGGGACATTGGTCTGCTGCAAAAAGAGTTCTAAGGTACTTGAAGGGAACTCAAGACCTTGGAATCAAGTATACACAGGTGGACGACTTCAGCTTGATTGGATACTCTGATTCAGACTTCGATGGAGACAAAGAAACTGGAGTATCTACTTCAGGATATGCTATGAGTCTTGGATCAAGAGTTGTCTCTTGGAGATCACGCAAACAATCAGTTCCAGCAGATTCCACAACAGAAGCAGAATACGTGGCAGCAGCTGAAGCAACGAAAGAAATTGTGTGGCTCAGGAAAATTCTTGAAGATTTGCAGGTAAAACAAGTACAATCAACTCCACTCATGATTGACAACACCTCTGCAATAAAGTTGGCCAAGAACCCAAAGTTCCATGATCGTACAAAGCACATCAATACTAGATATCATCTGATCCGACATCATGTTGAGGCCAAAACAATCCATCTTCGTCATTGTTCCACAAATGAGCAAATTGCAGACATCTTCACCAAAGCACTTGGAAGAGAAAAGCTTGAAAGATTCAGAACGATGCTTAGACTCACCAACATCCCTTCAGATTAAGGGGGGGAATGTTGACACCTAATCCTCTGCGATTGGGTGAATGTGGAATGTGAACAATCATCAAGAAGATGAACTGATCAGTCACATTCATGTATATAACAATAGCTACCTAATGAAATAAACGAATCAGTTTTTCTGCCAAGTCTGGAGTTACTCCTGGTCTGACAGAAATTTTTGCAGAGGCAACAATTTGAAACCCCAGAAGGCAATGTTGTTTGAAGGCCTGAAAGGCGAAAGTTGAGGAGAAATCGATTTCTCTGAGTGAGTCGACAGAGAAATTCGATTTCCAGTTCGAAACTTTCAGAGGCAGAACCAACAACGTATTTTCTTGCAAAGAAAATCTCTAGTTGGGATGCAGATATTTTGCTGTAGTTGCCGGGAAAATAACATCAGTGGGAGAGGAGACACACTGAGGGAATTTCTTCCTCAAAGAATTCCTAGCCAAGGAATTCAAATTCTCATCAGCTGAGCAACAACAAGGGGCAACAAATCTACTGAATCCAACAGAGAGTGCGTAGGCTAGCCCAGCAGCAACGTAGAGGAGAGAGGAGGCTATTCGACTTTTTCATTTGGCAGAGATGGCAGCCAATGGATTGAGAAATTAGGACTGGTTGGATGGGGCATCCAACTATGTGATCTGAAAGGCAAGGATGTCATGCTTTCTAGATGAGCATTTTCTCAAAGTCTACATCGACAACATGGTAGTTGAGCCCACAGGTCCATATCTGCTCAAGAAGTACAAAGGACAAATGGCGAAGACAAAAAAATGATCCTCGACGGAGTGAAGGATCATATAGTCTGTCACATTGCTGGCAGAAACACTGCCAAGGAGATGTGGGATGCATTGTCGACGCTATATCAAGGATCTTTTGAGCAGCAGAAGATGTACTTGGAGCAGAAGACGATGCTCAAGGGGGAACGCATTGATCCGTTCCTTGCAAATCTTTAAGAGACCCAAGATGAATTCGCAGCTGTGGGGTCAACACCTCAAAAGGACTACAGATGGGCAGGATCCTTGAGGCGCCCACCTCTTGGATCAGTTTCTTGCTATGGGAGCCCAGATCAGAAGTAGTAGAATGGACCAATGTCAGTTGGTGCAAAGTAGTGCCAGAGTGACAGTTGCAGTGGCTACGAGTGCCAAAGGCTGAGTAGCACAGAGCAGAGTTGGCAGCAATGTAGGTGGCACGGAGCGGAGGTCAGCAACAACGCAAAAGCTTCAGAGGGTCAACATAGAGACTAGTAGCAATTAGACTCCAGCAACGATATGCATCATACTGAACACCGGTTTAGTAATTTGGGATGCTTTTCCGTTGCTGATGCAATAGCAACAACTGTTGGAGAAGGTTGTAGTACCAACAACATCATAGATGCAGAATTGACAGGGAGTTACAATATGGATGCAGTTTTGACAATGGTAGGGTCAGCAGCAGCAGTACAAATGTAGCGTTTGCGCAGTAGTTGGTGGACAAGATGTTAGACATCAACAGTGCAGAAGGAGATGTTACAGAATAGAGTGATGCTTCAGCAGGTTGCATTGCTAGAGCACATTCCTCGCTAAGAGGGAGTGTTGATTTCTGGTAGCATCAAATGTGCTCTAAGTCTCAAAATTTGCAGGTAGTCTTAGACACATGCATTCTCCAATACCCAAAAAGCATTTTGGGAAATTCCACCCAGAGATAGTTTTATTAAAATAATTAATTACTTTTAATGGGATCCTAAGTCTAAACTTAGGAAATTAAAATAATTTTAATGGGTATTAATCTAAACTATGGGTGTAACTTCGAGAAGAAGACAAGGATCAAGACAAAATTATCTAAGCCATTGATTAGAAGTTAATCTGGGTTGTTGGTTGTCCAATAGAAAGATACAAGAAGAGGCTTGAGGGGCACTTGGAGAACACACAAAAAGAGTTCAGAAGATCGAATTTCTGATGCAGAGCAGCTGCAAGTGAGAAATTTGAAGTGAGCTTTTGCAATGAGGGGTAGGATAGTTCCGGTTGGAGATTTCTCCTGATCCGGGAATACTCAGCAAAGGAGGTAGAGAGAGATCCGAGAGAGACAACGTTGAACCAGAAGAGGCTGGCGTAGAGCCACGCAGAGGCAGCGCTGAAGCCTTGTGGGAGTTCGAAATTTGTTGCAGGGTTCGATTTTTGTAACTGGAAGCTGGGGTGTGAGATCGGGAGAGCAAAAGTCTAAATCTCAGAGAAAAATCGATCGGCTGGGAAGAGTGATGCAGGTCCTAAACAGTGTGATGTTGGGCTGACACAGACACTGCGCAGAGACAACCAGGGGTTGTTCATTCAAGGGTTGGATCAGCCGAGACTTCCATTGATAGTGTGAGGTAATCTCACAAATCTCTCTGTCAGTGATATTCTCTATAGCTGGATTGCTTGAAAGGCATCCAGAAGTTGTATTCAGAAATTACTACTGCATAATAATAAAACCCTCAGAGCTATTGCACCGGTTTTCCTGCATTGGGTTTTTCCAGGGACATTTGTCCAAAAATAACTGTGTATAAGTGTGTATGATTATTTCTTTCCTGTGTTGTATTTAGTTTCTGCAGTCTTATTTTGGTGTAAGCTGCAGTGTATGTATTTCAGTCTTTGTCGTAGAAAACTGTAAATAACTTGTTCAATTAATTCAACAAGTAGGTGAAATATAATCAGTTTGTTGCAGTAGGAATCGGGTAACCGATTTTTCACAAAGGGCATCTTATAGATTAGAATCTTTAAGTAGATTTCTCTTAGACTTTAACATTTTCTTGTGATAGTTCTTTTCTTCTTATTAGTTCTTCTTTCAATTATTATGTTTCTTTCATCAAGATAAATGCCAAACAATGAAGATCACAACCAGGGACACAAGATGTAGGCACTTAGCTAGGGAAAAACTCGTAAAGAGGGGAAGACCCAATCAAACTCTTCCTTAGTAGAATTAAAATCAATTTGAGACCATCCTAGACCCTTGACCTAAATATCTCTCTGTCCATCAAGTCAGCCTTCCAGTTGAAGTAGTCTTCTTCCAAAATTGATCCTTCTTCAATCATAAAATTTCAACTCTTGCAATTTTGGAAACTTCGGCACTGCAATCATGGAAGAACTTTTGTCTTGTAGTTGTAAATTTTGTCTTCAAGCATTCTTCTTCTTCTTCCTTTGTAGATGCCCAAAACAACCTTCTTACTACCCTTTGCATCTTTTGATTGATATCTGAATTACATACCTTGATGATCAATAGAATGCCACAAAATAGGTCGAGTACCTTTGCTATATATAGTGGTTGGAGCTTGTATTTTTCAGGCCGACATGATGAGATTGAGGCCAAATTCTTGTGGTGAGACCGACTTGATGGTGGAGGAGTTAACATTACTCGAATAATTTTCTTTCTTTAATACAATGAACCTAATAAGGGCTTTATACATCATGACATTGATCTTTGACATAAGACACAAACCTAAAAGCCTACGATGGAGGCTTGACCTATAGACCATTGACCCATGTAACGACCCATTTCAACTTACAAGTAACATAAAAATATTAGCATGTATACGAGGCATGCATATGATAGCTACATATGCATGCATTGCATGCACTGCGCTAGTATGCATACTAACTTATTATGAAAATTCCCAAGTAGAAGGAAAAAATGAATTAATTATTGAAAGCACTGTAGTAGTATTCATACCAATTTAATTATATGAAGTGTTTATGTATGGGAAATAAATTAAATAGTAAAATAATTAATTAATACCTTATTTATAATATATTAATTCATTTTCATTAATAACATTTAATTAAATAATAAATAAATAAATATTATTAGGCCCAAGTTAATTAACTTATCCTTTGGCATGTCATGTTAAGTACTTTTAAAAAAAAAAAAGATCCTCTTCCCAAAGTCGGTTGAAGCGATAAAGATCAAAATACCATTTATTATATATTTAAATAAAAATATAATTCAATGTACAATAAAGACAACCGACTAGAGTAATGGGAATTTAAAAGGATAAGGACAAGGATGATTGGAGGAAAAAAGGGTGGGATTTCTTCGGAGGGAAGGATCCTTTCCTATATAAGAAAATCTAAGAGGAGAAGGACGGGGGGGGATGATTAGATGGAGATTGCGGGATGGAAATTTGGGAAGGAAGCAAATGAAGAATCTGGGAGAGGAATGTGAAATAACGAATGAGCTTTGGGGCTCCAGATATAGATCTAGGAAAATTGAGACCTGTTCTTGGAAGTTTTGGGCACGGGGGCCAAAAGGTTTCACTTTTGAAGCCTTTTGGGTTTGGGGTCCGGAAAGACCGATCCCAGACAGGCTGGGAGGAAATTGGTTGGTTTGGTATCCGGAGAACAACATCATCCAACATCATCCAGGAACCGACACCAACTCAGAAAAACCAGGTAAGTACATACATCTAATTTGATTTGTTTAGTCATAAAATTGGAAGGTATATTCTGTACATTCTGCTAGAAATGAAATTTTATGAAATTGTAAATACAGTATGTTAGAAATGAATTTAAATGGACAGGCATATACTGTTAGAAATATTTGTAAATTATCATACCAACCGTTACAACCCAAGCATGAAACCCATGCTAAATATGTCAACTTATTTAGCAATAAAAATTTATTTTGACAAATACAATACATCATGAATATGATTATGAAGACTGACACTAGTTACATTCTTCAACAGAAAATCCCCTTGAGAGAAATACTATAAGAGACCAAGGGTTGAGAGATATACCGTGGTAAAGGCTCATTCAATGATCACCTATAGTTAAGAGAAAAAGTTTTGAATGGTGAACTACAAAGTGCAAACCTTCAAGAAATCCCCAAGTCAAAGTAGCTTCAAGGGTTCGCTCTTTATGTGATAGTTAGGGCATCAATTTATTTGAAACTCCACCATCGGAATTCGTTCAAAACTAGAGGATGCCTAGAGGAGACATAAATGAAGAAACTTGTTTGGACGAAATCCTAAAATTCCTCCTCCCTATAATTTCGCACCAAGCCTTAGAAAATCTTCCTATCCTTAGGGACGAAGAAAAGAGGAATAAAATAGGTGAAAACAAGATATTTTATTAAGTTAATGTGATTACCAAGGATCTAGGACCAGTGCCTGGGTATTGGGAAGATTGGAGTCAAAATGATTATGTTTTAGGAACTCCGCTCTTCAAGGAGGCCTAAAGAAGAAGCTACGCTCTTTGTGGATGCAACTTCACAACAACTTTAGAATTTTATACTTCGATATGCAATATTTGATGGAGTTTCAAGGTAAAAGGTGCACAACCTACCCCTATGAAACATTGTTCTTCTTGCCAAGATGAATAACATATGCAACGAGTCAAGATTACAAGTGTTTCATAAATTCACATTAATTTTGTGGGCACAAGTAAAATCATGACATAGCATTCCATACATTAGACATGAAACATTATGAAATTCGCGTGAAAAGAGCACTTACATGACAAAAAGAGTATATCCATCCATAAAGTTGCCAAATAGAAGCTCCAAGAGAGAGCGAAAATATTCCACACATCAAAATGCATTTAATCATCCAAATCATTCCACAAACTGCAAGTCCGAAATCTTTAGAAAGATGTATCCCAAATCCAAGAGATGATGAATGAAAGAGAATGTCTCTCTTATATTTATAGAATCCTCTAAGGAATTCAAATGGCCTAATTTAGCCTAATGATGCCCCTAAAATAAAATAATGTGCAAAATAACAATACATTGGTGACAAGTCCACCAAATAGCTCCATAATAAAAATATTTAGCCTCTCAAGAGGGCCGAAATGATAGAAAAGTAGCTAGAAGGGTTATTGGAAGGCCAAATGAAGTCCCTCATGTGCCATAAATATAATGAGTAGGAGGGCTCCCATAACAGTGATGAAGGGGGTGATCCCTTAATCTCCAAGCAAATGACGTGTGGTGCCCCAAAGTGGTTGTGGGGGCACAAAAGCATCGTCATGGGTCTCCAATTGAATCGAACTAGCACATATCCCATCTGCAAGGGCTAGAGCAATGATGCAAGCCCTCCTTTTGTTTCCCATGGTGAGACACAACCTCTTCTAGGCCTTGGATCAACTGCCAAGTGTGTGGTGCAAGTGTGTGGCTGGTTGGGCAAGGTGGTCCAAATGCATCATCATCATCATCATCAAATAAGTGGAAAACAAGTGAGCAATGAATGGCACTGAAGGATCCCATGTCATGGTAATCTGCTCTCTGCTATAGTGGAGGTCCATGGCTCTCAACGCACACCCTACAAATGCCAATATGATCTTCTGAAGGGTTTGGAACCCATATAGTGAGACCAAGTGCCAAGATGAAGACCCACCTGCAGTCCTGTATAAGATTCAATGCATCTCCTCACCTTCCAATACAACAAATCATTAGTGTAATTGAGTAAATGAGCTTACAAATCATGGAACCAATTGGGCACTTCATAGTGGCATGCCCTTCCATAATGGGCTTTAGAGTGTATATGAGTCTCCAAGTTCAAGAAGGAGGTTAATCAAGGACCCTATTAGTGGCTTCAACCTCTAAGGGAGAGACAGGTCCGTGGTATATCCATCATATAGTTGGTGTCATGTGATATAATGATAGAACGAAGTGGAGCATCAAAAGAAGGCTCAAAGTTACGTGCCATGGTACAAGGGTAGCTATGATGAGGAAAGCCCACATCTGGGTGTATTGATGTAGGAGGGAGGAATCGTGCTACATGAGTTACCCCAACCTTTGTTTTTCCACCCCTCTTCATATGTCTTTTGCCTTTTATTAATTTTTCTTTTATAACTGCTCGAGCCTACATGGGATGAGAGCATGATGTGAATGATATAGCAATGAGTACACGCTTTAAGGTTGGGCAGTTGATTGCCCACCAGGGGTTGGGACAATCATGGGTTCCTTGGTGATGTAGGGGGCCAACATAGGGGCCCTAGGAACCAGGGCGATGACCATAATGATAGGGGGTAGAGCTCATGTTGGCTTCCACGTGCTAAATTTGTATGTCCTGGCCATCATTTGCATTTTATGGTACATTTCTTGTTGAGAGAGGCCAAATTATGCTTTTTATTTTCTTTTTAGTTGCATCAACCTCTGGAGCATCGTTCCAAGCCCAACCAAAAGTGTGGACAAGGGCATAGGAAAGCTAACTCCTTGTGCACCCAGATGGGAAATATGTGAAACAATGAGCAGAGGGGAGTGATGTATGTGGTGTCAGGAAGCGAGACTACGCAACCAAAATTGGGATTTCCCATGTTGTGACACTCCTAAGCTATTAGTCAATAAAAGAGATCCCAATGGGACTAGGATACAAGGTTAATCACCAAGTTGGACAAGGGGACAAGAGCACAAACGAAGCCCATTTTTTTCACCAAATCCCCCCGCCAATTCATGCCCAAAAGTGTCCATGATAAGTAAGCAAAAATACCCAACTATATAATGAAAGACATATCTTCAAGGTTGGAAGGCCCACCTTCAAACATACGATCATAAAAGATGGGTGAGGGTACATAATCGCTGGTTCAGGTGGCAGAGATGGTGGCACATTGAACTATCTGGTGGCTGCAAGGGGCCGCTGGCTGCCATCTGAAGACAATCTAGGAGAAAATTTTCCCCTATGGGTGTAACCCATAGGTGGTGGGTAACAAGACCCTCTACTTCTACTTATATTTGCTCCTCCTCCTTTCTCCTCGTGGGCTCCACAATTCAACCTCCTCTCTTCCCTCCAAATCGAACTTCCTCAAGGGAGTTCAAACTTCCTTTTTGAGGTGGTCCCCACATTCCACCATCCATTTAATTTATTCTTCTCTCTAATGTTTTGGAGCCCGTTTCTCACAAAATTTAAATTAGTGCCTCTTCATCCATTTTTTCTAAGTTTTATGCTCCAAAAAAGGTCCACCACCAAAATTGCAAAAATTAGGACTCAGCAGAATTTAATTAGACGGAATATTACAAATATCCTTTACGAACAAATGCATATTCAACAGATCAGACACTTGAGTGTAGGAGAAATACAACTTATCTTTCAAGGGTCTGCCCTAAAATGATAAACATTTTGACATCTAACAGTTAGGTTTGGATATTAGCCCTTGGATCTAACTTTCTGGTTTAAATTTCTTATCCAAGTAGATTGTCTCTAAGTCACTGTTGGTGTTGATATGCTGTTGTAAGAGAAAGTGATGTCTAATATAATGATGCTCTCTATCATGTCTCAGAGTGAATGTAGATTTACACTGATTATAGTTCAATCTCTTTACCTTTAGACTTTGAATATTTTGTTGCTGCTGTGCAAACCTGGCTCAACAATTTCTGGTTGTTTTGTTGTTACTAATTAGATGCTAACAACATATTTAACTAGCAGACAGTTTTTCATGGTTTAGCTTACATGATTAACTTTAACATTTGTGGTTCTTTAGCTACATTGCCAAAGGTGGCCATCTTTACTGAAGTTAGTGTGGCTGGAGGAAACTCAAGTACAACAACAGCTACATCTTTGTCTAGAATTTGGACACAAATGGAAGGGGAGTGCAATTTGTCAGTTATAGATTGGAGTGAAACTCAAAACAACTGTTCAAATATAAACTGTAGTGATCAGAATTTACAAAGCTCATTTACAGATGAACCAGGATTACTAGTTGCTAATGAATCTGAGTCTGTGGAATATGCTGTGAAGAAAGCTAACAAATTGCTGGAACTTGTGAGCAATCAATCTAGAGGCATTAGATGTGTCACTGGGTCATTGCATGTAGTATCTACAGTTATTTCTTGTATACATAACTAAGCAGCTTGCGGCTAGTTACTGAGTTTTGGTTCAGTTCTTGGTTTTGGCATATGAGAGTTCAAATACTTTCACCTTTATTTTCATCCACATCTGTATGACTATTCTATTATGAAATCCTATAAATATGTTGTATAATGGCTGGCATGTTTTAAAATCAGTGGTTGGAGGATTCCATAGCTGTACCACAAATGAACAAATGATCTAAATGTAACAAGATTAATTCTCATTAGTATGAAAATCATGGTCTGTTTTCGGTGAATGAACAAAACTGGAGTCTTGGCAATTAAAAGTATAAAAAAATGCATGGATTTATTATTTCACACATGGTTAATTTATATAAATTTAAGTGCCATATCCATCCCTTTTTGCGAGGTAAGATAAAGATATTGCATGTGGTAATAAGTCGGTTTTTCTATTTTAAGAGAATTTCATTGACAAGTCACTCTCCTAAGCTAGACTATTATAGTGAGGCTTTAATACAATATGAATTACAGTATTTTGCCTTTCTAAAATCAAAATGACAGTTTTTTTTTGCCATAATGGCACTTATATATAATCTAATGGACATAAAAAACTAAAAGCTGTGGGAAAGGCATTTAAGCATTTTAAAAGCAATGAGGAATCATGCGAATCGAGTGAAAGAAATACTAGGATAGTGCACATAATTATTATATTAGTAGTATTTCTATGAATAATCCTTGGAGTTTTGTGCCAAATTTCGCAAAATATGTAAGTCTCATGTGCTAAGTTAATAATTGAAAATAAGGTGTTAATTTTTCTTAGGGTTATATTGTTCTTTGTCTTAGATAATAGTATTTCATCATTTACACATTTAATTCACCCCACAACATTATAACATCATTACATCATATGCAATTATGTAGAAACAACAATATCATCAACAATGCAGTGGAACATAAAGGAACAATAGAAGAAGAGCATTCACACATAGAAACACTAGGATTGGCCAGAGACTAGGGAAAAACCCCACAAGGAACCCTTTCAAATTCTTCTTATTAGATTGTCATAAAATGTTCAACAAAGAAAGTACAATAATCAATTTCTTCATTCACAAGACTATTGAGCAAAATTAACCAAATCATATTCCAAAGATGAACCCAACAATAATACTAATGAAAACCATGATTCAGAAACTTGCCGTCAACTGTCAACATCTACGGTCAACTGCCGAAATTTGCAGTCAACTGTGGTCCACTGTGGTCACCTATAAAAATGAAACCCTAAGTCCCAATCAAATTGAGGGAGAGTCGTGTGCGGCTAAAGCTTTCAAGCCCCACAAAGGGTTGGAGCCAAAAAATTCCTGTGTCAACCCTGCGATTGGAAACCAAAAACCCTAATTCACACGTGCGAGCTCAGACTTTGCAATTTCGAATCTATGTGAACTAATTTCCCGCAAACCTAATTCTGACCTATGTGAGCCAAACCAAAGAAAGAAGAATGATCGATGATATCCAAATGAGGGTCACTTGACTTGTATTTATAGCGATCCAAGGGTGTCCAATTTCTCTTTTGGGCCGACTTGTCCTTTTGTGCACATGTGGGTTTTCATATTAATAATATATTTTTCCTTAACCAAGTTAAATTCTTCCAAGTGCTAGAAGGGGTCTTTCTTGATGAAGAAGGTTATCCAATGGAGAGAATTTGTCCTTAAGCTGCCAAATTAACACTCCCTCTCAACTAGGGAGAAATCGTTGACTGCAACACATGTCCCATCACAAGTGTCTCGACATCATCAAATGTCATTTTTTCTCATCTCTCCTCATATTTTCTCATCCCTCCTTATCTCTGCTTGTCTTCTGCTCATATGTTGAACACTCTTGAATCTAAAAGAAGAAGAATTTAACATCGGAGGGGAGCTTAAGCTACCACCCTTAATTGACATCAATAGCATCGGAGAGCTTATCTCAATCTAGAACAACATCAGGGAACCTTGCTAAACCTGAAACCACATTGGGGAGCCCATCTCAACCCAAGATCTACTGACAATGAGGAAGGTCCTATGGGACACTCTCACGTCATGTCTATGACAGTGGGGAATGTTGAAATTTCTGAATCTAACACATCAGAAATCCCTATTGCATTATTTGGTTTATTTCACCTGCTTGTTTATTCTTTAACAAGTTATTTATTCATATAAATACTGAAAATAAACACAAATGCAGCCTTAACTCATATATAGATCAACAACTGAAATACTAGACAAACACACAAGGGACACCATTATTTTTGGACAATCGTCCCCAGAAAAACCCAATGCGAGAAAATCGGTGCAACAGTTTTGAGGGTTTTATTATTATGCAGATTTCTTGAGTACAACTAGGGTGCCAAACTGGCTCACCCAACAGAGGTTTTTACACGGCAATAATACCTCTTCTTGGAAGAAGATATTCAGCTTCTCAACACTAATTTTCCCCACGAAAATCCTTCCAGCTCTTCTCCAAGGCTCTGCGTCAGCCCTTCTAGCTTCCGCATGGCTCTCGAACCCGCTGCGTAATCCCTCTGCCTCTCCGCATCACCCACACAGACCCCTTAGCCTCTACGCAATCTCTCGCTGCCTCTGCATGGCTCCTGCTGCCTCTACCTAGCCTCCTCAGTCACTGTGCTGACCCTCTGGCACTATCTCTGCCTCTCTGTTATGTACTGACTGCCCCTTGTTGCAACTCAGATCACTTGTTCGAATTTTCTCAGCAAAACTCGCTCCAGAAAATCGAACTAACTGATTAATCTTGGTGTATCTCCAAATGACTCTCAAGCCTCCTCTTATACTTTTCATGTTGAGTCTTCAACAACCGAGATTAAGTCTCTAATCAACGACTAAGATTAGATTTGGCTTGATCCATGTCATTTAGAATCTTCTCACCCAGTTTTATATTAATACCCATTAATATTTTAATTTTCCTAAGTTTAGACTTAGGAACCCCATTAAAAATATTAATTATTTTAATATCCCTCTAACTAGGTGGAATTTCCCTAAACCATTTCTAGATCTTGGAGATCTAATGTGCTTTAGCCTCTCCACCAATTTTCATGGCTAGAGCACATCCGATGCTACCACAAATCAACACTCCCTCTTAGCGAGGAATATGCTCTAGTAATGCTCCACCACTGAACATCACTCTGAACCTCCTGCATTGGTACCTATGTTGATGCTTGGCCCGCTGCCCAACATCCACTGCACTGTTGCTTCCTGTACTACTACCCATGGCTCTGCCACTGCCACTGCTCCATCTGTACTACAGCTCCCTCTCAACATGCTGTCCATGCTGCCCATAGCACTTCCACTGCTACCTGCTGCACTGCAACTCAGTTACCGAGAATTATTTGAATAGCCCAACTAATGACATCCTTTTCAGTCCGGAAGCCTTTTGATGCTGAAACTACTTCTGCTACCTATGCGCTATTGCAACCTCCTTTGTGCCTCTCGCACTGCTGCAAAGACCTATGTGCCTCTCGCACTGTTGCAACCCCCACTGTGCTACTACAGACCTCTGCACTCTAGCACTGTCTTGTTGCTCCATCGTATCTTGCTTCTACTGACATCTGTCATCTTGTTATTATCATCCGAAGCTCCCGTAGTCGGATATGATCCAAAAGTTTGGGCACCTCAAGGATCTTGACCCACATCTTTTGTAGTCCTCATGACTACAACTCTATGTCATCCCACCTATTCCCTAGTGGTGCATGAGCACTCATGGCACAATAGTCATTAGTCTCGACTTATTTCTCCACCTTAGCCGAAGCTGCCTTGGAGTCAGAAGCCTCTCCCTTATTCTTCTTTCTGGGACACTTGGTTGCATAATGACCCAACTCCCCACAATGGAATCACTTTAGCTTGGAGATATCCTTCTTCTTTCTCTTCCCCTGCTGTCCCACAGATGCCAGAGCCGCATCCTCCTCCTCCGCTTTCTTGATTCGACCTCCTTTGCCACTACTCCTCGCCTTGGTCAACCGTCTGATCTCTTGTTGGTGAAGAGCTACCCACATCTCTTCCCATCCTGGAAGATTAGCTCTACCCAAAATGCATTGGACAAATGTCTCCCACTCCTCGAAGACTACATTTAGAGCGGTCGTCACCATGAACTCCTGATCCGGTGTGGCCCTTATGGAAGTAAGTTGGTCCCAAATCTCCTACAATCTGAGGAGGTATAGATCTATCTACTCCCCCTTCTACATCTGATACGACCGCAGCTGATTCTCTAATAGCATCTTCTGCTGCATGGAAGTGCCCTGACACAATGTTGTCAAAGTATCCCACATCTCCTTTGTCGTGCTCTTCTCGGCAATATGTGGTACGACATGATCCTTGACCTCATCAAGGATTATACACTTTGCCTTCACCATTGCATCCTCATACTTCTCATTATCAGTTGGGTCTACTGGGATAGCCATGTTTCTCAAGGCGAAGCCCTTGATGTGATGTCTATTCAGCACTGACAGGATCTTGGCCTTCCAGATGACAAAGCTGGAAGCCCCATCCAACCTGTCCCGATCCCTCAGTCGTTCACTACCATCTCTGCTCCTTCTTCTAGACTCCCTTTGAGATTCGACTTCCCTCCTGGAAATCTCCCTCTAAGTCTTGATTTCCCTGCTGGAAATCTTCCCTTCAATTGTCGATCTGCTCATCTTCGATCCTCTTTGCAACTGCAACTCGGATTTGGATTTCTTGGGTAGAAATCTGTTAAGGCAACGACTCCCTCTACCTTGGTTCTGTCCCATTAGGTATTGTTCTGCTTCGACAACAACAACACCCCACCAACTTCCTAATCCACAATCTACCCACAACTCCCTATGCCCCAACAACTAAAGAATTTGAGCCTTCCAGCTCTACGCAATCCCGTCAAAGTCTGAATCACTCCTTTGGCCAACTGCGTCAAACCTACCTGACTGAGTAGGATGACGTGGCTCTTTGTGAGCCTCTTCTGTCTCTCTCTGCCTTTGCACTGGCCCTTCTCTCTGGCTTGAAATGATGATGCAAGCCCTTTGGTCACTCTTTCTCTACCGCTTTCTACTTAGGAGCAACTCCGCCTCTCGGGATAACTGCTACTACTACAAATACTTATGATTATGCTGGTGCCTTCAGTCCTCCTATGATCTGCAATGCTCTGATACTATGTTGAAATTTTTGAATCTAACACATCAGAAATCCCTCCTGCATTATTTGGTTTATTTCACATATTTGCTTATTCTTTAACAAGTTATTATTCATATAAATATTGAAAATAAACACAAATGCAGCCTTAACTCATATACAGATCGACAACTGAAATACTAGACAAACACACAAGGGACATCGTTATTTTGGGACAATCATTCCCGGAAAAACCCAATGCGGGAAAATCGGTGCAACAGTTCTGAGGGTTTTATTATTATGCAGATTTCTTGAGTACAACTAGGGTGTCAAACTGGCTCACCCAACAAAGATTTTTACACGAGAGTAACACCTCTTCTCAGAAGCAGATATTCTGCTTCTCAGCACTAGTCTGCCCCATGAAAATCCTTCCGACACTTCTCCAAATCTTTGCATCAACCCTACTAGCCTCTGTGCAGCTCTGGAACCCTCTACATTAGCGCTCTGCCTCTCTGCGTCAGCTCTCTGGCCTTCTGCATCACCCACATAGGCCCCTCAGCCTCTGTGTGGTCTCTACCTGCCTCTGCGTAGCTCTTGCTGCCTCTACATAGCCTCCTCAATCACTGCATTGACCCTCTAGCACTCTCTCTACCTCTCTGCTATGTACTCACTGCCCCTCGCTGTAATTCAGATCACTTGTTCAAATTTTCTCAGCAAAACCCGCTCTAGAAAATCGAATTGACTGATCAATCTTGGTGTGTCTCCAACTGACCCTCAAACCTCCTCTTATACTTTTCCTGTTGAGTCTTCAACGACCGAGATTAAGTCTCTAATCAACAACTAAGATTAGATTTGGCTTGATCCATATCACTTAGAACCTTCCAACCCAATTTTATATTAATACCCATTAATATTTTATTTTTCCTAAGTTTTGACTTAGGAACTCCATTAAAAATATTAATTATTCTAATCTCTCTCTAACCGGGTGGAATTTCCCCAAACCATTTCTGGGTTTTGGAGATCTTATGTGATTTAGTCTCTCCACTAATTTTCATGGCTAAAGCACATCTGATGCTACCACAAATCAATAGGGAATGTTAGAAAATCAAAAAGGCAAAAATATTTTCTTTATGTTGATAATTACTTGTGAGATTCTTATGTTCTTGTTAACTTTCTTGTGTTCTTCTTTCATCTTTAATTCATCAAGCAATTACCAAAACAACAACACAAAGATCACAGACACCAGATGTAGGAGGACAACTAGGGCAAAACCCCAATCTAGGGGAAAACCCAGTCAACAAATCTTCCTTCAATTACGAGACAATCCAAAACTCTTGACCTAGACACATATTTTCTCCACACCAAGTCAGCCCTTTTAGCAACAACTTTGATCTAGTGGCAACAACTTGCAGTAGCAACACAACTTTGATCCAACATTAGCCTAGCAAAATCTTCGACCCAGCAGTTAGCCCAGCAAAATCTTCGACCCAACAGTTAGCCCAACAAAAACTTCGATCTTCTAGAAGTAACCTAGAAAATTCACACATGTTAGAGAAATGTTCCAAAAAACTGACCTTCCAACAATTCTTCTCCTTCTTTTGCAACTTCGCACCTTTTATGTGCCTGCTCTCTTGGATATAGAACTTGTGAGTGAGTGTCTCCAAATGAATTCAAACTTCTTGTATATATACCCTTTTGGTGAGGTTGAATTACCTTGTTTGAGGCTCGCTTGATCTCCTTGAGGCCAACTTGGTGTGGAGGTGACCAATAGCTTATTTGACTCAATATTAAATATTTTTACATGATTCAAAAACCCATTAAGGAAATTTTGAGGTCTAAAATGGGCGTCCTAAGGAAATTAGAAAATAATAGTGGAAATAATAAAATAAGATTAGATTACATCATCAAAGTTTAGAGGGTAAAAAGAAAAAAGCTATTTTTTCAACTTATCTCCTTTTGGGTTTACTCAAATTTTGAGCGGAAACACTTGTTGGATGAAAAATTTGATTCCTCATCACAGGAGTACCCATGCTGTGTACTTTCGATGGACCCTACTACGCAAAAAGTGAGAAATACATGAAAAATGTGATTGCAATCACATGTTTTCATGTATTTCTCATTTTTCGTGTAATAGAGTCCATCAAAAGTATGCAACATGGGTAGTCCTTGTATGAGGAATTAAATTTTTCATCCAACGAATACTCCCACTCGAAATTTGAGTAAAAACTTATGGAGATAAATTAAAAATACGAGTTGAAAAAATAGTTTTATTATTTTATTATTTTTTATTATTTTTGTTTTTTTACTGCAAAACTGGTGAATCATCCCCCATAATTGGTATCATCATCTTGAATACTATTGGTTCTTATAAAGTTTATTTTGGTTGTACATTTTTCTTTAAAGCCCCTTTCTCACAAAATTTAAATTAGTGCCTCTTCATCCAGTTTTTCTAAGTTTTATGCCCCAAAAAATGGTCCACCACCAAAATTGCAAAAATTCAGGACTCAGCATAATTTAATTAGACGGAATATTACAAATATCCTTTATGAACAAATGCATATTCAACAGATCAGACACTTGAGTGTAGGAGAAATACAACTTATCTTTCAAGGGTCTGCCCTAAAATGATAAATATTTTGACATCTAACAGTTAGGTTTGGATATTAGCCCTTTGATCTAACTTTCTGGTTTAAATTTCTTATCCAAGTAGATTGTCTCTAAGGCACTGCTGGTGTTGATATGCCGTTGTAAGAAAAAGTGATGTGTACTATAATGATGCTCTCTATCATGTCTTAGAGTGAATGTAGATTTGTGCTGATTATAGTTCAATCTCTTTACCTTTAGACTTTGAATATTTTGTTGCTGTTGTGCAAACCTGGCCCAACAATTTCTGGTTGATTTGTTATTACTAATTAGATGCTAACAACATATTTATCTAGCAGACAATTTGTCATGGTTCAGCTTACATGATTAACTTTAACATTTGTGGTTCTTTAGGTGCATTGCCAAAGGTGGCCATCCTTACTGAAGTTAGTGTGGCTGGAGGAAACTCACGTACAACAACAGCTACATCTTTGTCTAGAATTTGGACACAAACGGCAGGGGAGTGCAATTTGTCAGTTATAGATTGGAGTGAAACTCAAAACAACTGTTCAAATATAAACTGTAGTGATCAGAATATACGAAGCTCGTTTACAGATCAACCAGGATTACTAGTTGCTAATGAATCTGAGTCTGTGGAATATGCTGTGAAGAAAGCTAACAAATTGCTGGAACTTGTGAGCAATCAATCCAGTGGCATTATATGTGTCACTGGGTCATTGCATGTAGTATCCACAGTTATTTCTTGTATACATAACTAACCAGGTTGCGGCTAGTTTCTGAGTTTTGGTTCAGTTCTTGGTTTTGGCATATTAGAGTTCAAATACTTTCACCTTTATTTTCATCCACATCTGTATGACTATACTATTATCAAATCCAATAAAGATGTACGACAAATTCAACAAATCAGTGATTGGAGGATTCCATAGCTGTACGCAAATGAACAAATGACCTACATGTAACTCGATTGATTCCCATTAGTATGAAAATCATGGTCTGTTTTCAGTGTTGGCAATTAAAAGTATAAATAATTGCATGGATTTATTATTTCACAAAAAATCAAAGGACTTAATTTTGTTGGGACAGTTTCACACATGGTCAATTTATATAAATTTAAGTGCCATATCCATCCCTTTTTGTGAGGTAAGATAACAATATTGCATGTGGTAATAAGTTGGCTTTTCTATTTTAAGAGAATTTCATTGACAAGGCACTCTCCTAAGCTAGACTATTATAGTGAGGCTTCATTACAATATGAATCACAGTATTTTGCCTTTCTAAAATGAAAAGGAGAGTTTTTTTTGCCATAATGGAACTTATATAGAATCTAATGGACATAAAAAACTAAAAGCTGTGAGAGACATTTAAACATTTTAAAAGCAATGAGGAATCATGCGAATCAAGTGAAAGAAATACTAGGATAGTGCACATAATTATTATAGTAGTAGTATTTTTATGAATAATCCTTGAAGTTTTGTGTCAAATTCACTAGATTTTGCAAAATATGTAAGTCTCATGTGTTAAGTTAATATTTGAAAATAGGGTGTTAATTTTTCTAAGGTATATATTGTTCTTTGTTTTAGATAATAGCATTTTATCATTTACACATTTATTCACCCACAACATTATAACACCATTACATCATATGCAATTATGTAGAAACAACAATATCATCAACGATGCAGTGGAGCATAAAGGAAGAATAGAAGAAAAACATTCACACATAGAGACACTAGGATTGGCTAGAGATTAGGGCAAAATCCCCCAAGGGGGAACCCTTTCAAATTCTTCTTATTAGATTGTCATAAAATGTTCAACAAAGAGAAAGTACAATAATAAATTTCTTCATTCACAATACTATCAAGTAAAATTAACCAAATCATTTTATAGAGATGAACCCAGCAATAATACTTATCAAAACCATGATTCAAAAACTTGCGGTCAACTGTCAACATCTACAGTCAATTGTGGAAATTTGCAGTCAAGTGTGGTCAACTGCGGTCACTCGTAAAAATGAAACCCTAACTCCCAATCGCATGGAGGGAGAGTTATGTGTGCGTCTGAAGCTTTCCAACCCCACAAAGGGTTGCAGCCAACAAATTCCTGTGTCAACCTTGCGGCTGGAAACCAAAAACCCTAATTCACATGTGCGAGCTCAGACCCTGCACTTTCGGACCTTTGTGAACCATTTTCCCGCAAACCAACTTCAGACCGATGCGAGCCAAACCAAAGAAAGAAGAATGATTGACGATCTCCAAATGAGGGTCACTTGACTTGTATTTATAGCCATACAAAGGTGTCCAATTTCTCTTTTGGGCCGACTTGTCTTTTTGTGAACATGTAGGTTTCCATATTAATAATATATTTTTCCTTTACCAAATTAAATTCTTCCAAGGGCTAGAGGGGGTCTTTCTTGATGATGAAGATTATCCAATGGAGAGAATTTGTCCTTAGGCTGCCAAATTAACACTCCCTCTCAACTAGGGAGAAATTACTGACTGCAGCACATGTCCTATCACAAGTGTCTCGACATCATCAAATGTCATTTTTTCTCATGTCTCCCCATATATGCTCATCCCTCCTTATCTCTTCTTATCTCTACTTGTCTTTTGGTCATATGTTGAACACTCTTGAATCTTCAAGAAGAATAATTTAACATTGGAGGGGAGCTTAAGCTACCACCCTTAATTCACATCAATAGCATCATAGAGCTTATCTCAATCCAGAACAATATCAAGGATCCTTGCTCAACCTGAAACCACATTGGGGAGCCCATCTCAACTTGAAATATACTCACAATGAGGAAGCTCGTATGGGACACTCTCCCCTCGTGTCTATGACAGTGGGGAATGTTAGAAAATAAGAAAGGTATAAATATTTTCTTTATGTTGATAATTACTTGTGAAATTCTTATGTTCTTATTAACTTTTTTGTGTTCTTCTTTCATCTTTAATTCTTCAAGCAATTACCAAAACAATAAAACAAAAATCACAGACACCAGATCTAGGCGGACAACTAGGGCAAAACCCCAATTTAGTGGAAAACCCAGTCAACAGCTCTTCCTTCAATAGTTTCACGAGGCAATCCAAGACTCATGACCTAGACAAATACCTCCTTGACACCAAGTCAGCCCTTTCAACAACAACTTTGATCTAGTAGCAGCGACTTGCAGGAGGAACACAACTTCGGTCCAACATTAGCCCTA
The DNA here is from genome assembly GCA_031772625.1 of Pinus tabuliformis. Classification (NCBI taxonomy): domain Eukaryota; kingdom Viridiplantae; phylum Streptophyta; class Pinopsida; order Pinales; family Pinaceae; genus Pinus; species Pinus tabuliformis. The sequence continues at coordinate 709,665,377 of CM062815.1, forward strand.
GCCAAATCTTCGACACAGTACTTTTCCCAACAAAATCTTCGACCCAACAGTTAGCCCAGCAAAAACTTCAATCTTCTAGAAGTAACTGAGCAAATTCACACGTGTGAGAGAGATGCTCCAAAAATTGGACCTTCCAACAATTCTTCTCCTTCTACAACTTCGCACTTTTTATGCTCTTTCTCTTGGATATCGAACTTGTGAGTGTTTCCAAATGAATTCAAACTGCTTATATATATACCCTTTTGGTGAGGTTGAATTACCTTGTTTGAGGCTGGCTTGATCTCCTTGAGGCCAACTTGGTGTGGAGGTGACCAATAGCTTATTTGACTCAATATTAAATCTTTTTACATAATTCGAAAACCCATTAGGGGAATTTTGAGGTCTAAAATGGGCCTCCTAAGGAAATTATAAAATGATAGTGAAAATAATAAAACAAGATTAAATTACATTATCAAATTTTAGAGGGAAAAAAGAAAAAACTATTTTTTCAACTCGTATTTTGAACTTATCTCCCTAAGAGTTTACTCAAATTTAAAGCAGAAACACTCGTTGGATGAAAAATTTGATTCCTCATCTAAGGAGTACCTATCTTGCATACTTTCGATGGACCCTACTACGCAAAAAATGAGAAATACATGAAAAGTGTGATTGCAATCATGTGTTTCATGTATTTCTCATTTTCATGTAACAGGGTCCATCGAAAGTATGCAACATGGGTACTCCTTGAATGAAGAATTAAATGTTTTATCCAATGAGTATTTCAATAGAGCAGCGAGATGGTAATAAAGAAGAAGCAACAAAATCTTCAACAGGAAGTTAGGAAGCAAGGTCAGTATGGGAAAGCAGGGACAAAGACTCAAATATGAGTCTTGCATGTCAAAATAAATAGCAATCAAGTAATACCCAGGTTTCCTTAAGATTAGTTTGTTGGAACTGCAAAGGTTACTCATGGAGACGAGGACTTGGGTTAGGGCCTATTGCGGAAGATAGAAACGTAATTTGCCTCATAGAAACACATGAGCATGAAGGGTGCAAGACACCTCTGTTTGAAGGATACTGGAAGATGGCAGTGTGGAACAAGGCAGCATGGAATGGAAAAGGGCACGAGGGTATCATGGTTTTAGTAAGGGAGGAAGAAGGTCATCTGATTCAGCTAGAAAAAGAAGACTCAAATAAACAATTCATTTGGATTAAAATATCAGAAAATGGAAACCACATCAGAATTGCAGCATGCTATTTTGCGCTGCAATTTTCGAACATCTACAAAGGTAGAGGGCTTGACCACAAAGATCCATTTGCAGCCTTAAAAGTGGATATTGCAACTTATTCGCAGCTAGGTGAAGTCCTTATAGTGGGTGATTTCAATGATAGGACTCCAAGCGAGCAAGCTAGAATTCTTTGCTGTAAAGATGATTGCGACCCTATTTGGCTTACAGAAGAGAGTAATCCTCAGTGGGAAATAATTTCAGAGGACAAGGGATGCAATCTCTTTGGAGAACAATTGCTTACTCTATGTGGGGCCTTTGATATAGTCATTTGTAATGGCTTGACTAGATGGGCAAAGTTCGATAATTTCACTTGCAATACTTACAATGGAGAAAGTGTAGTGGATTATGTAATTTGCTCGCATGGTTTGTGTGAGAAAATGGAGGAAGTCTTGATTGGAGATCAGTTGCGGGACTTAAAATCATATCACAAGCCAATTTATTTATGTTTCTCTTGGACTGGAAAGAAACAATTAGAGTAAAAAATTCAGCATGTCCAACAAAACCTCCCATAGGGAAGAATTCTTTTGACCCCAAGAAATTGTAATACCTTCAAAATGATGCTAGAGAGGCTCTTCAAAAAGGAGAAAGTCACAATTCACAACCTTCATAGTCATGAATTAACATATTTAATTCAATGCGCACTTGCAAAGTGCAAAAGAGAAAATTAAGAAGTCTGAAACAAAATGTTTTCCGATTAATGCTTGGTTTGACGAGGAATGCAAAAAGACGAGAATGTGGAAAGAGTAAAACGCAGATAACATAAAGCTCAAAGCTTACAAGCAGTTACTAAGCAAGAAAATGACCGATTTCATGGTTTCAAGGAGGGAAGAACTAATCTTCCTTGGGAAAAATAATCCCAAATTATTTTAGAAGGAGCTCCAACTGAAAAAGATACAATCTGGAAATACTATTACAACTTCTAAATGGTTTGACTATGGAAGACATCTCTATGAGCAATATCCCAAGGGTGACCCTCCCCCCTTGGTCAACGCTGATATTGAACTCTTCACGGTGCAAGAGGTAGAGATGGGTATCAAGAAGTTGGGTGTTGGAAAAGCAAAAGACTTAGCTGAACTCCAAGCAGAATATCTAAAATGGGGCTCAAAAATTCTTGCACCTCAGATTACAAAAATTTTCAACAACATCATACAATAGGGGCTCCCCACAGATTGGACAACTAGTCTGGCAATACCTCTTTTCAAGGGCAGTGACGTCAATAATCCCTCCAATTGTAGGACCATCATGATAAACCCTTTGTTTGCAAAACTATTTGGAAGCATGCTAGAAAACAAAATTAGCAAGTGGGCAGAAGAAAAAGATAAGTGTGTTAAAGGGCAAGCAAGTTTTAGACCTAAACATTCCATCATTAATCATTGTATAACTTCAAGGCACATCATTGAAAAAGTTTGGGAGAAAAAGGAAGAAGTCTTTTGTTGCTTTGTTGATTTCAGAAAAGCGTTTGACTCGATTCCTAGGGATAAGCTTTGGCACAGAATGGAGGAACTTGGGGTTCCTAAACATTTGAGAGCAGTTGTGCATAGGCTGTATGAAGAGGTGAAAGTCAAAATTAGAACTTCAGCAGGCATTTCTGAAAGTTTCAGAAGCGATATTGGGGTCAAGCAAGGTTTCCCATTGTCTCCTACCCTTTTTGGTTTATATATCGACAAGCTTGAGGAGTGGTTAAAATCGCAAGGGGGTGATGGTATCTATTTGGGAAAGTTTGTTATAAGGCTTCTTTTGTATGTAGATGACCTTATTCTGATTTTTAAATCGGCTCTTGGTTTGTAAGAGATTGAATCCTCTTGGCATGGTGTTGAGTGTTCTTTTATGTTTCAACCAAAAAAGAAAAATGCTCAGGAAAACAACAGTTTATCACTGGAACAGGGGATAACTGAATTCGATGTCTTCCGAACCCAAGAGGGAATTTCTCGTGTGTTCCTTACAATAGAAATAATTCCTTTGTTTTAAGACCGCTGTCACCCAGAATTCGACTGTCTGTTTATGAAAAGAAAAATTTTGTTTTTACAGAACAGAGCACAAGGACACAGACTTTCTTCTCAGCATATAGATAGATATGTAAATTCATTTTTTTTCACACACACACAGGTTGGCCCCTACTGCTGCTTATATCTTCCTTATAGGAGAATTTAAAGGTGATGAGGAGATTTCGGAATGCAGAAAAACTGGGGAAACTCAATGAAATTTGTAGGCAAACTTTCTCGATACACAGGCAGACTTTCACTCTCGTGTTTCCAACTGATGCCGTTCAATTCACCACTTTGTACAAACAAATCATGCACAGAGAAGTTTTTTCGAGCCTACCTCGGTTGGAGCTTCAAATTCAACGAAAATTCCAGGTTTTCCTTCTCCGTAGAGCTGTTCCGCCTTTCCTGTAGAACCCTTCCTGTAGAAGGCCCCATGGTTCCTGTAGAATGAAACTGTGCTTCCGATAGAGCCTCATAGGTGGGAGATTTTTGAAAACAGGCAGAAAAACTGGTGGAGGACGACTGGTTAACTGTTTTTGGAAGCGATGGACGCATACTCTAGTCGAGGACGTTGTGAGTGCAGAATGAATAGAAGGTGGTGTATGTTTCAACCGAGCATATTTAATCTGCGGCATGATTTGTGGTGAGGGGATGAGGTGGCTGGACTGGACCGTTGATCCGACGTAGCAGCCATAATGTTTCTGCGTGTTTCTGACCGCCATCATCTCCTCTCTGCCATTATCCGTCGCCACCACTACCAGTCTCGACGATTTCTCCCTGAATGGACACTCCACACATGCTGGCTGCACATCTCATCGGCAGTTTTGAATGTAACGGGGCTCGTTTGGATCCCACGAGGATATGTAACTGGCCGAGGGTGGCCAGTTCACTGGCCAACGATTCCACTCAATCCGAACCATTCCCTTAGCCATGCAGCTTTAAAATATGATTTATGCAATTGAAGATCGAGTTTAGGCACTTACTTGCGTGGTCGCCGCTGTGTTATGCATATTTTGGGTTTTGGAACCCATTCCCTTGTTCGTTGTTGCTGCATGCACGGGTTTTAGAACCCATTCCTTCGGTTGCTGTTGCTGCATGCACACTGCATGCTTAGCTTTGGCTGTTGCTGATATTCTTATGTTCAAGAAGAGTTCTTTGCATGTCTCCTCTGCCATCCTTTGTTGTCCCTGTCTCCGAAGTATGTCTTCCAGAGGGATCAGCTGCTACAGGATTCCTGTAGGATGTCTTGTAGCTGCTTCTCCTCCTGGAATGCAAGCTAGAATGAGCAAGGCTATATCGCTGAATAGGGTATCGGCTGATGAGGAGTCTAGATGGAGGGTGATAGGTATGGTGAGTGAGAAACTGCTGCTTGATTTGTCATTAAATTTTTTTGCTAGCAGTATGAAGAAAACAGGGTTTTCTGTGTGTGATTGTGCAGGAACAAATAAAAGGATGAGTGTAATGGAGGTGTACAGAGATGGAAGAGGGTGACATATGGCGATGGACGGAAACAAGGATGTTTATAGGCCTCATAGGCAGATTCCCAACCTTAGGATTCTCTTCTGAGATCAATTCTGGCTTGTCTGTAGGTTCTACAGGATTTTCCTGTAGAAGACACAAAACTTCCTGTAGAAGACACAAAACTTCCTGTAGAAGGTGAAATCTTAACCCGAATGAGATCAAATCTTAGGAAAGGGTAGTGGTCATGGAGGAATTGATTGTGAGGGATGCTTGTAACCTGGTGTTGACCTCTATCTTTGTTTTGTGTGATCCTCCTAACTTGCAATGTCCTTCCTGCAACCTGCAATTATTCAACAGAGATTAGGTTTTTTATTTTTGTTTTTTTTTAATCTAAGATAGTTGGGGCGCCTGCAGGAGGTTTTTACCCTCACTGTCTACCTTGAGCACCTCCAAGAGGTTTTCACCCAAGGATCTTTTTATTTTTATTTTTCTGTTTTTTTCTCTCTCTCTCTTTTTTTTTTTGATGCTCAAGGTGTGGGTGGAGTGGACACAGGGGTCTGCTCCACTACCAGCACTGATTTGTCCAGAGTTTCAATGAACTCCTGCTTAGAAAGGGGCTTCTTGTAGATTTTCAATCGATGCCCATTAACGAGCATGGGGATGGTTTCTTCATCAATGGTCTTGATAAGGATTGAACCATTGTTGTTGCATTTCTCCACTGTATATGGTCCCAGCCATCTTGTCCTCAGCTTCCCTTTGAAATCCTTGTATCTCGAGTCATATAACATCGCCCAATCTCCTGGCTGAAATTGATTTTTGTTAAAGTGTCGGTCATGCCATATCTTTCTTTGGAGTTGGACCACCTCTGAGTGGAGGAGGGCCTGCATTCTCTGTTCATCTAGTCCATTCAGCTGAAGTAATTTTTCCTATTGTGCATGGTTGAGATCTAGGTCCAACTGAGTTGCCGACCTCAATGTGTTGTATTCAAATTCTATGGACAGCAAAGCCTTCTTCCCGTAGACCAACGCATAAGGTGTGAAACCTATTGTAGTTTTCCAAGTAGTGTTGTAGGCCCAGGTGGCCTCAACCAAGCGATCTGCCCAATCTTTTCTGCTGCTGCTCACCACTTTAGTCAAAATCTCTTCCAAAGCCCTGTTAGTGACTTCCATCTGCCCATTTGCTTGCGAATGATAAAGGGTGGAATTTTTGTGCTTAATCTTGTGATGAGCGAGCAGGTCTTCAATCAGGTTAGAGGTAAACTGACTCCCTTGATCTGTGACTAACTCTCTTGGGTAGCCAAACTTGTAGAAGATATTTTCCCTCAAAAACTCAGCGACTTTTTCTTCTGTTGCTGCCTTGATTGCCTTTGTTTCTACCCACTTTGTTAGGTAGTATGTGCACATAATGATGCAAGACTTTTATTTTGAAGGAGGGTTGATAGGACCCACAAATTCCATGCCCCACTTCTCAAATGGCTCGAAAGTCACTTGAGGTTGGAGGGGCATTTCATCCCTTGGAGTCGGTTTCCCCATCCTTTGACATTGGTCACATTGGCTGATGTATCTTCTGACATCTTGATAAAGAGTGGGCCAATAGTAGCCTACCTGTAGAATTTTGAAAGCGGTCCTCTTTGCTGCAAAGTGGCCTCCACAAGGCCCATCATGACAGGGTAGGAGGATGTCAAAAACTTCCTCCTCCCTGACACAATGCCTCAAAATCTGATCTGGGCCAAGTTTAAACAGGTTTCCCTCAATCCACATGAATGGGGCACTTTTCCTCACGATCTTCCTCTTCTCTTTTGAGGATAGGTGTGGTGGGAACTGTGCTGAAACCAAGTAATTTGCTATATCAGCAAACCATAGAGAGAGTACTGAAATAGCAAACAGGGGTTCATCCGGCATTTGATCATCCACCGTCCCTTCTTCACCTGCAGACAAATCTAGTCTAGATAGAAAATCAGTGACAACATTTTCCTTTCCTGGCTTATCAACAATGGTCAAATCAAATCGCTGCAATAAAAGCAACCATCTAATGATACGGGCCTTTACATCAGGTTTATTTATCAAATACCTAATTGCAGCATGATTAGTGTGTACGAATGTTTGATAACCAGTGATGTAGTGTCTGAACTTGTTTAGGGAATGGACCACAGCTAGGAGCTCTTTCTCGGTTACAATATAGTTTAACTCCGCCCTTCACAGGTTTTTACTGACAAAATATATGGCATACGGTAGCTTCTCTTCAACTTGTCCTAAGGCTACTCTTATGGCTTTGTTCGAGGCATCTGTGTGAATGTGGAAAGGTAGGGCCCAGTTTGGACCTCTCAAGATTGGGGCACTTACCAGTTTATTTTTCAACACATCCAGAGCTTCTTGACAATTGTTAGTCCATACAAACTCAACAACTTTCCCCAAAAGACCAAACAATGGAGAGGCTAGCTTACTGAAATCTTTAATGGATCTTCTATAATATCCTGCTAAGCCTAGAAAACTCTGAACATCTCTTACCTTTTGAGGAGGTGGAACCCTTTAGATGATAGCAATTTTGTTGGGATCCACCTGTAATCCTTGCTGAGAAATTTTATGACCTAGCATGGTCCCTTCAGTCATCAGGAATTCACATTTTTCAAGATTGAGGGACAGGTTCATTTCAATGCACTTGGTTAAAACTTTTCCTAGGTTGGTCAATGCTTCTTGGAAGTTGGACCCATAAGGAGTAAAGTCATCCATATAGATTTCCACCGAATCATGAACCAGCTCAGCAAATATGCTCAGTACTGCTCTCTGGAAAGTGGCAGGAGCGTTGCACAATCCAAAGGGAAGGACCCGGTAGGCAAAGGTACCCTAGGGACAAGTGAAAGTGGTCTTATCTTGGTCTTCTAGGTTGATTTGGACCTGATTATACCCGCTAAACCCATCTAGGAAGGAAAAGAACTTCTTCTCTGCTAGGCCATGTAACACTTGATCTATGAAAGGAAAAGGGAAATGGTCCTTCTTGGTAGCTTTGTTAAGTTCTTGATAATCTACACAGATTCTCCCCTTCCCATTTTTTTTGGCACAAGCACCAACGAAGAAGCCCACTCGCTGTCACAGATGGGTAGATGAACCCTGCATCCAACAACCTTTGCAATTCTTCTTTGACAACATCCTTAAGGGCTAGATTCATTCTCCTCTGAGGCTGCCTGATTGGTTTACAATACTCTTTAATGTAAATGTGATGGGTACAAACCGAAGGGTGGACTCCTTTCATCTCCTTATAACTCCAAGCGAAAGCATCCAAATGGTGGTTCAATAAGCTACACAGCTCCTTCTCCTGAGAGGGGGATAGGGATGAGCTGATCTTCAAGGTTTTTTCAGGGCCAAATTCCACATTCTTAACCTTGGGAGAGGTCGAATCAGCCACACAGAGATCCACTAAAGCACTGGCTTGGGTATCTTCTACCAACTCTTTTAATGGTAGCACACTGGGAGGTGGATTTTGAATCAAATTCTCAATTAGGTCATCCTTGGTTTGAGGACCTCCCCTGGTGGCTTCCACTGTCCAAACTGGTGCAGAGTAGACCTCATTCTCATCTTCCTCCTCCAACCAGAGAGGTAAGTCATGTTCTAACAGAGGTTGGGCAGGAGGATATAGGACTAGCTGTTTGGACATAGGACCATTCTTGATGATCATGCTCCCAGCTCGACAATTGATGTAAGCATCTATAGTAGCTAACTAAGGCCTTCCCAAAATGAGGGGGTATCCAATGAGTTTTGCCTTTAGCTGAAGGACCAAGAAGTCTGCAAGGTACTCCCAAGAATCAACAGAGACCAGGAAATCTTCCACAATCCCTTCGGGAGTCCTGGTGGAGCGGTTTGCTAACTACTGTACTATCGAGGTCTTTCTTAGGGAACTCTGAAGGTTGAGTTTGAGCACAGTGTCCCTGGTCATCACATTAATGGCAGCCCCTAGATCAATCAGGGTGTGGGGGATTATGGTGCCATTGATTTGGACATCAACTACAGGACTCCCAGGGTCCAGATATTTTGGACAGATTACTTGTCCCAACATTAGATCGGACAGTTGTCCTATGACATTGATAGTTGGGGCATCTCTCTTGCATTTGCCTGGGTACCTGAAACACTTCTCTTTGATCAATTTGTTAATTGGTACATCTTTTATGGCCTGGAGAAGTGGTATTTTTACACACAACTGTTTAAGTTCTCCCAGAAGTTCAGTCTCCTCTGGGTTTGGTTGCGTGGTTACAGCTAGTCTCTCAGGAAAGGGTGGAATGGCTTTGGGTTCACTTTCCTGTTTCTCTTCTTCATCCTCCGCAGGAGGAGGTTGGCGATCTAGGAGGACCTTCCCAGATCGTAGGTTGATCTCCTGAATCTCCACAACATAGGTAGGGCATGTTGTCTCTCCAGTATATACCTGTTGGGCCTGTCTGTTGTTGGGGTTCGGGTTCGGTTGAGCAGGCATTTGGGGTTGTCTTGGAGGAGCAGGAGGTAATGGTTGTGGTTGAGCAGGTGGTGGAGGCAAAATAGCGGGAGGAGAGTTGTATTGGGGCCTCCACCCCTGTTGAGGTGCATTCCACTGAGGTTGTGGCTGAACATGAGAATGAAACGAATGAGCAACAAGTTGAGTATGGTATTGAGATGGATATGACCAAGGAGGGGGTGCGGACCAAGAAGGATGAGCAGGGGGACCCCAAGAAGGTATATGAGTGGATTGGTTGGGGTTGTAATAAGGTTGGGATGTCCCTTGCATCCCCTGCTGGTAAGGTCTGGATCCATGCGGCCTCCTTTGGTTGAGGAAGTAGAGTGGTTCAGTGGCTCCTTTAGCCCCTTGGTACATAGTTTTAAGTCCGGGTAAGGTTGGGCACTGGTTTGTAGGGTGGTCTTCCTCACAAACGAAACATACCTCTACTGAGTGCAATGGACACTCATTCTTAGGATGCTTCCTTGTACATTTGGGACAAAAGATGGCCAAAGCCCTCTCAGCTTCCTCTTTCTTCTGCTAGATTCGGAAAGTATCTAGTTGATGGCAATGGTCTGTCTCATCTCACTTTTAAGGTCTTCCATTTGATTTATAAACTCATGTTTGGAGAAGGTGGCACTAGCTGAAAGTTGATTCCCCCTACCACTTTTCCGGGTTGCCCTAGAATGGTTTCTAAACACAGTGTTTATGTCATCATATGGTAGTTGGTAGATGTCTCATCCAGCCAGCAAATGGAGGGTATCTAGAAGGTCTTCAGGGACTCCTCGGAGCAGAACCAGCTTCAGAGATTCGGGGTCAAGTGTGCACCTGGCCCTTTTATAGCTAAGTTGGAACCTTTCTTCATAGTCTTCTAAAGATTCATCACTTCCCATAGTCATTCGAAATATTTCTCCCTTTGTTTCCTTTGACCTACAATAATCCCGATATTTGTTGTTAAAGGCTTGGTGCATCTAAGCCCAAGTCGTGATATTGTTTCTAGGTAACCCCATGAACCAACGTAGTGTTGCATCCTTGAGGGTAGAGGGAAAGTGTTTCAACTTTTGCTCGTCTTATGCATAGTCATAAGTTCGACAAAAGACAACAAACTCAAACAAGAAGGTATCAGGGTCTTTAGTGGTCAATCCATGGAAGTGAGGTAAGGCTGAGGGACTTATGTTTTTCATTTTTGTGTCCCCATTGGTCTCTCAGATGGGAAAGGCACCTTCTATTCTCTCCTCATCTCCTATAACGTTTCTGTGTTTAGCCATGGTCTCAGGAGGAATGTTTTCTTACTCTTCTTCTGTTATAGGATCTTCGTATATCTCTGGAGGTTCACCTATAGGTTCTTTTGGATCACTGCTACCGAAGAAGAGAGAAGGGTGACTCAGTGATGTGATGGGGGTGTTGGGTAAGAATTTTCCTGTATTGTCTCTGTTCCTACGAGGCATGAAATGAAATATTTTTGGTTGATTTTTGTGTTTTTTTCTCTGCTTGTACCTGCAAAACTGAAATTGACTGAACAAAAAATTGCAACTAAATAAAATCTATCTTGCTGGAAAGGAAATTGCAGAATTGAAATGGAAGCAGGAAATGACTAATCTATGTTGCAGAATTGAAATTGCGGAAATGAAATGCTAAGCTACGTTTGCAGAATTGAAATACTAATCTATGCTTGCAGAATTGAAATGCTAATCTATGCTTGCAAAATTGAAATGCTAATCTAGGAAAGTAGGAAATGTCTAATCTACTTTTGCGGAAATAAAATTGCAGAATGGAAATGAAACAACTACTCTACGCTCGCTGAAATAAACTACTCAGCAGAAGGTTGCAGTAGAAAATAGAAGAAAAGTAGCAATCACAAATACTCCGACGCTTCCCCGGCAACGACGCCAAAAAGATGGTGGGCTCTAGTATTGCAATAATAATGCTGCAACTCTAGGGCTCCCTTTGATACTTTTATCAACCCGGTAGTTCGTAACAAACTTGAAAGCGACAGTGCTATATGCATAAGTACTAGCTCTTGCCGCAGGCTGTCACTTGATCAGCTGGCACAACTCCGCTAGGAGCTTAAGCCAACTTCTATGAGCTATTAGAAGAAACTTTTAACTGTGATGGGTGAAACCTAACTCAAAAGAAGCTAATCTATTTGCAGAAAGAAGCGGAAAGCTGAAAGGAAATGCGCCTAGTTTTACCAACTAACCCTACTACTGCAAGAAAAGAGATGAAAGCTGCAGAAATGGATGCCATTGATTCTTGAAGAGATAAAATGCATGTGAATAAGCTACTTCTGAAGTGAAATCCGGAAAAAACATCTTTTTGTATTTTTGAGTAATTTTGCAGAATTATTATGCATGTGCTTTAACTGTTTTTGACTGCGCAGAGGTTGATTGGCGAAAGGAAATGGAGTGGGTTCTTGTAGGAGGTTGTGAAGGTGAGAAGAGGGCCTAAGGGGTCCCTAACACCCTTCCAGAGAGTTTCACAGCGATCAGATCTTGAAAAACTACTCACGTGAACTTCTATAGGAAGTCTGCAGGATGTTTTATAAGAAGAGCTGAAAGAGGATTTTAGAGGGTTTATGGTGGAAAATCGGTGGGAAAGTGGAAATGGAGAATGAATGAGGATGTGAAGTGGTCTAAGACCTGGGGAATGAAGCTAAGGAGTGATGAAGATGGTTGGATTTGTTCAAGGATCGAGGGAGCAATGTTGCAAAAAAATGTAGAGATTAGGGCAAGCTGAAAAAAGTGTGGCAAATGAAGGGAAGAAATCTGAGTTAGGGGTTGAAGAGGTGGTGTGATGAAGGATAGGCAGGTAGGTATTACAGATGCTCTGCACACTATTTCTCAAACTGATCGAAGAAAGACTAAAAAAACTAGAGATCTATCTACTTTGACCTAATCTGACCTAAAAACCAAAAACATGATGAGCAGACGTTTATAACTAGGAAATCAGGCAAGATAACTATGGAAACCTAAGCAAGAATAGATCTAAATATGCAGGTACAACTGGTATCAATTTTTCCAACTAAAAATCTAACACTAGCAATTGCATTGAAAGGCAAAAACAGTGTTTTTGTGGCAGCAAGTATGCCTTGGTCTCAGCTCATGGTCCCAAGGAGGGAGAAATGAGATCAGAGATTGTTTGATAGCCTTTTTGAAGATCCTTTCCGTTACCAAACTGTCAAATCAACCTAAAGCATGGAAAGCTACTTTAGTCATCAAAAGCAACCTAAGTAACAAAGCAAGATCTTAACCTAAATAGTAGAAGTTATTCTATGAATGCAAAGAAAACACATAAAAGTACACAAAGGAGGTACTGGCACTTGGGTTGGGCCCAACCCCAAGAGCTACAGCCTCCTAAGAAAAGCTCAGAGCTGGTGCAAAATGAAATTTATCTCCATTCCTCAAAAAATAGCCATGTCACAAAAAAAGTTTACAGCAAGAGCTCGAAAATGAGCTGAAAGGCAGAGCAGCACTAAAGTGCGAAAAACAATTGTTCAAGAGCTAAACTACCAAGGCTTGCAGCCTTCCTACTTATGCACCACGAGGACCTACAACAACCCTCCTTAACTTGAGGGGCTTGGCTACTCAAAACTGTAAGTAATCAACCACCTCACAAAATCTTCTCAGCAGCCCTTGTAAATCATCTTTGGTGGGCTGTTGAACTCCGAGTTGATGGTGGAGAACTCGAGGAAGGGGCCATTTAGTGCAGGAGACACCTTTCCTACTAATCCTCAGTCTTGTTCCCTCATATTTGGCTGTCAACTGGCTCATAAATGCTTGACCTTGGTCCAAAAGATGTCCAAAAATCTGCAATAAGTACGTATTAGACTTTGTGGTCAAGTGACTATTATCATTCATTCAATTAACATAAATATATTCAAAAGCATGCATAAAACTATGAAGAATGGTGGATTAATCGAGAATAATAGGTAAAATGAGCCCAATAAGTTACCCATTTTTGGGGTTCATCACCAGACCTTGGTTAGCATCTCTTTTTCCATTTGGTATAGTGGCTCCGACTGGGGATAATGGGACCAATTTCCCAGAAGAGATTTTGATAGTGTTTGATGGGGTGATATATGATGTAACATGGGAATGATTAAGCTAAGTGTAATCTAATTTAAACTACTAAACACATGCATATATCCTAGTTTAAACAATATTTAAATATAAATATACCCGAGAATTCAATACAATATGCGATCTACAATAATGTCCTACAGCATTTGGTAATATAGATCATTCAACTGCAATATGAAATGAAATCGTTTAACAGTAATCATTTTGGATAAATAGTTAGCTAAAACGATTGCGAAAGATATATCAAATATAAATCATTCAAGTATTCAGAGTAAAATCAAAGCCAACATCATACAAAAGTGCAATAATGCTAAACTGTAATTCATACTTTCACACATAAAACAATTGAAAGAAGAAGTATTTCCTAATACATAAATAAAACAAGATCATAAGATAAAAGTACCATATATGACGAGTCCTACTCATGTGCTTTAGTAATATTGACCAAATTTCAATCAATCCAACATATTCTAAGAGTACAAAAGTGCATTTGAGTAGAGTATGCTAGATATTTAAGAGAAAATAGATCATGTTCCATTCATTCTATCAGAACCTCCTCAAAAGTACAAAAGTGCAATGTTTCGAAGAATGTTTCTGATAAAATTTCTGGACCCCTCTCTAAATGCATGAAAGGAGTTTAAATACTAAACTATAGGTCCTAAAATAGATTATTACAAAAATATCTGTCTGAGGAAGTTTAAACAACCTATCTCAAATCATGTGAAAATAAAACTAAAAATAAAATAAACTAAGTGACTAACTCCTTTGCATTCGATCTTTGGGATCACAAATATCTATCATAGGCTTGAGGTGCGTCGGTTGGCCGATCGCAGATTTTAACTGCCCAACAAATATAGTATCTGTTAGCACTAGAACCATTTTTTGTGTGGAGGTTGTTAAGCATCTCAAGGTTATCCACTGGCTGTATGGTTTTACCAAGAATTGCCAATACACTTCCTAGTTTAGATTTCTCATCTGTTTGATTACCTCCTCTTTTTCCTTTGCTGTCTATCTCCACTGCTGCTCTAATTGTTTAACATTTGGAAGAAATCCTAGTATTCTTTCTCTAACCAGGTTGGCGCCATGCAGATTTTCGTTGATGGCTTCTATTACACTATTTGCTACTGCTGCTATGATTGTTGTTCCCCTTTCTACTTGCTTGAGACGAAAATCCCAATAAGTGAACAAGATGTCTTTATGTGATTTCTCCAGTTTTGGCAGATCAACCTTTCTCCCTTATTCTGATTCTTGCCAGGTGATAAAGTCTGAAATTTTTTAATGGATTTCGTCATACTCAAGTCTCATTTTGACAACTTGGCTTGTTAGCTTATCACTGATCTCGCAACAAGGACTTATTTGCGAGATTTTCTGGCAAAAAACTTCCTTCTGTTGCATTAGTTGGGAGTTAAGACTGAGTACTTCTTTTATGAACTCACTGATTTACAAATTGTCTTTATACTTATCTATCATAGCTTGTATCTGCACATCTCTTTCTGTTAGGCTAGCCTAATGTTGTATTCACATCTGTTCAAATTCTTGCTGGAGATGGGCTACTTGTAATTCTGCTTATTGATTGGACTTCTCCTAAGCCAATTGTTGTTCCAACAACAGAATTCTTTGTTCCTTTTCTTTAAGCAGCATTTGGACCTTTATCACTTTGTCAATAGTTGCCATAGCATAAGCTCCTACGAATTGCGACAATCTTGTGAGATTTTCATATGGGTCCATGGGCGAGTCCTTCCATACAATGTCCATTGGTTCATTGTCAGGAGTTGTAACAACTGCAATGTCTAACTTTCTTTTCTTCCTCTGTCTCTTGATGACAACTTTGTGGGTAGGACTGTAAAATACATCCAGTGGAGGAATTTCCTCAATTCTCAAAATGATTTCTGAAGTGGGGGTGGTAGGAATGAGCTCAACATCCTGAGTGCCTACAGTTTTCTCTATTGTTGTTTCTTGAGTTGACTTGTGTTGTTCTTGCTTAGGAGTCTGTATCTCAGATGTTTGTTCATATGTGTGAAGCTTCTTGTTGAAATGTTCCCATTCCTTTTCCAAATCAATAATTGGGGTTTTTGCTAACTGAGTGGATGTAGAGTGAACTTCTGTCTGTTTCTTTGTTGTGGTTTGCTTGATTGTTTCCTCTGTAGTTCCAGCTGTGTCCTTTTCGGACTCTTTATTTTTATTGCCTCCCCCATTTCGAGACTGGTGCTCCGAGTGATCTGACTCATGAGTAGATATTTCTTGGGTTTCTTCTTCGGAATTCTCTTTGGAGCTATCCTCCAAGCTTACACTGGGAGTTGGCTCCCTTATTGGTTCAATCTACAGTAGGTCCAATGGGACCTTCAATAATTTCCTCTTTCTGTACACATGGAAAGCTTCAACATCATCTCGGGCAAAAGTAGTGATGCCATATGTGTCACTTCTGAAAATGTTTCCTTTTGTAGTAAGAGGTCATTGAAGGCGTCCTCCTCATGGGTGAATGGTTTTACTTTCACCATAGTAGTGAAGTCCTTAACAGTGCCACTTGGGTCATATTGTCTTCCCGGGATTGTAGCTAATTTTAGAGACTTCATGATCTATTCTTCTTTGCATGCATGTCCAAAATCATGTAGCACAAATGCACCACATTGCAATGGAAATGTAGGCCAACTGGCCTTCTTCTTCTCTTTCAAACCTTTTCTCAACTCAACATCCCCTGCTGTTTGGTAGGCTATCTCCCTGGCCATTAACTTGTCTTGGACATAGTATGGGAGAACATGTGGTGAAGCAATGCTTCCAAATACTCTAATATAGGTAAATGTTTCCTCCCCAAATCATTTGGCTACAGGCAAGATATCCACTTCAGCTTCTTTTGAAAACCTAGGGGCGGTTGTATTGTAGACTTGTTCATGGATGGGTAGCATCACTCCTTGACAAATCTTATAAAAATGGGGGTGAAACTGAGACTCCCACAAAATAGTATGGTACACATGGATAGGAAGTGGGTCATACGTGGTCCACTTCCATCCCATAATGGGAAATTTGGAACTAAAACAAATTGCGTCGATTACAAAAGCGCTCATGAAAAACAGGGTATAAACCCTTAAAGAGGGACTTCTCTTTCTCCTATATTCCATAATGTATTTTTCCAAATTATTAGACAAAATTTGAGCCCAATTCTTTATTGTTGCGTTCACATTTGCATCTATTAATGGGGGAAAATTTGATGCTATTAGGTTTACCGAACAGTCTACATAGCATGGCTGCTGCAAAACTATAAGGGAGAGAGATAGATGCTATAGAATACATACCCTTCTTATCCCGTTTGAGCTTGCCTTCGCTTGTTGTCCATGCCCACGTGACGTCTGCCGAGTCTTCATTCTCCTTACCAAATTGCTCGAGGAACTGTTTATTGTAGAGCTTTTGTGGCTTTGGTAAATGAGACATTAGCCGTAGGCTGTTTGCTGAAAAAGATCCCATAACCTCTTGCCTGTGATTCTTGAATTCTCTCTCCAAGACGTCCACCACATCAATTATCCACTTGACCATATCCGTGTATGGGTTTATCTTCAGTCTTGTGGCAATGAAATGTAGGAATGATCATGCTGTCTTGAAGTAGGAGGCGTTAGAGGAAACATGAGCATCAACGATGGCCTTTGCTACCAATGGCCTTGGGTTTTCCTCTTCTAACAAATCATACATGGCCTCGCAAGTTGAAGTTCCTCCATCTTTGCTGCATGTAATATCAGAGAAGAGAGGGACCATTTCTAACTTTTTAGATGCAGCTGCCTTTCCACTCTTTACTATTGCTTCTATCGACTCTTCCTGCGGATTTTTCCTGAAATGGAGCAAAGCGGAAGATATTAGATAAAGGCAAGCGAGAATGAAAATGAAGATGAATGATACAGATAACCTTGAAAATGTGACAAGAAAGGAGTTTTAATTAAATGCAGATGAAAAGATATCATATCACATCGAGCCACTTTTCAACATAAATGCCATTAACCCATACTAAATATCCACTAATGGTTCCTTATCGCTACATTTATTGCTCATTAATGTTCTGCATCATAATACGGGAAGGAAAACTCTTAAGAGGGCGAGCTTTAGTTTGCGAGAATGCCGATTTTGCGATTGTGATGCAATATTGAAAATCACATTATCGCATAATTGATTGTGCACTTTCTTAGAGTTCCTTAGGTTCCTACAGGATGCGAGATGTGGGATAAACGGTGTGTTCTTTAAAGCGTAATTTGTTTGATGGAATTTTTACCTTATAAAATGTTTTTTGTTGCACGGCAGACTTAAGTGCTACTTTATGACATAGGCTTTAATCAGGTCCGGGCTTTTATCACATTTCGTAACATTGGGCGATTCATAAGATTTTAGACCTTTCTTAAGTATTTCCGATGCGATGCGATAAGGTTGATCGTCTCATCACAATATCTCATTTTGCAAGCTTCAACTTGCTTCATGAGAGTGCGCCCTTTTTGAATGACGATATGTGATACAGGCTTTTGTTTTAATAGGAAATGCCTTAGGCCTTAGTATTAAATGAAAAAGCCTAATGATATTTAGGTTAACCGCAACAATTCTTTTTGATCGCTTTTTGCGAACTTTGCTTGTTAACAAGGCTCTTGACACACTTGGTCTAGCGGTATGTGAAAAGGCGAGTATTTGCTAGCTTTCAAAGGGTTTTGGCTTGATATCTTGATCTATTCCAAAAATTTAAAAAGAAGTGTCTAAGTGCTAAATTGTTTTTGGAAAGATTTTATTAAGAGTCTCTATTTATTAATAGAATATTAGCTATTATATTAATAAATGGGGGGTTGTTGAATAACACAACACTATCATGTCTCAGAGTGAGTGTAGATTTACCCTAATTAGAGTTCAAACTCTTTACCTTTAGAATTTGAATATTTTGTTGCTGTTGTGCAAACCTGGCCCAACAATTTCTTGTTGATTTGCTATTACTAATTAGATGCTAACAACATATTTAACTAGTAGACAGTTTTTCATGGTTTAGCTTACATGATTAACTTTAACATTTCTGGTTCTTTCTTTAAGTGCATTGCCAAAGGTGGCCATCCTTACTGAAGTTAGTGTGGCTGGAGGAAACTCACGTACAACAACTACATCTTTGTCTAGAATTTGGACACAAATGGCAGGGGAGTGAAATTTGTCAGTTATAGATTGGAGTGAAACTCAAAATAACTGTTCAAATATAAACTGTAGTGATCAGAATTTACTAAGCTCATTTACAGATCAACCAGCCTTACTAGTTGCTAATGAATCCGAGTCTGTGGTATATGCTCTGAAGAAAGATAACAAATTGCTGGAACTTGTGAGAAATCAATCTAGTGGCATTATAGGTGTCACTGGGTCATTGCATGTAGTATCCACAGTTATTTCTTGAATACATAGCTAACCAGGTTGCGGCTAGTTACTGAGTTTTGCTCAGTTCTTGATTTTGGAATAGTAGAGTTCAAATACTTTCACCTTTATTTTCATCCACATCTGTATGACTATTCTATTATCAAATCCAATAAAAATGTTGTATAATAGCTGGCATGTTTTAAAATCAGTGATTGGAGGATTCCATAGCTGTATGACAAATGAAAAAATGAGCTACATGTAACTCGAATGATTCTCGTTAGTATGAAAATCATGGTATGTTTTCAGCGGATGAACAAAACTGGAGTCTCGGCAATTAAAAGGATAAATAAATGCATGGATTTAT
The DNA here is from genome assembly GCA_031772625.1 of Pinus tabuliformis. Taxonomy (NCBI): domain Eukaryota; kingdom Viridiplantae; phylum Streptophyta; class Pinopsida; order Pinales; family Pinaceae; genus Pinus; species Pinus tabuliformis. The sequence goes on from CM062815.1 coordinate 709,684,347, forward strand.
TATTTCACAATAAATCAAAGGACTTAATTTTTTTGGGACAGTTTCACACATGATTAATTTACTTAAATTTAAGTGCCATATCCATCCCTTTTTGCCAAGTAAGATAAAGATATCGCATGTGGTTAATAAGTTGGCTTTTCTATTTTAAAATAATTTCATTAATAAGTCACTCTCCTGCTAGACCATTATAGTGAGGCTTCAGTACAATATGAATTACAGTATTTTGCCTTTTTAAAATCAGAATGACAGTTTTCTTTTGCCGTAATAGCAGTTATATAGAATTTAATGGACATATAAAAACTAAAAGATGTGAGAAAGACATTTAAACATTTTAAAAGCAATGAGGAATCATGCGAATCGAGTGAAAGAAATACTAGGATAATGCACGTAATTATTAGAGTAGTAGTATTTTTATGAATAATCCTTGAAGTTTTGTGCAAATTCACCAAATTTTACAAAATACATAAGTCTCATGTGTTAAGTTAATATTTAAAAACAAGGTGTTAATTTTTTTTAGGGTTATATTGTTTTTTGTTTTAGATAATAACATTTCATTATTTACACATTTAATTCACCCACAACATTATAACATCATTATATCATATGCAATTATGTAAAAACAACAATATCATCAACAACGCAATGGAACATAAAGGAACAATAGAAGAAAAGCATTCACACATAGAAACACTAAGATTGGCCAAAGATTAGGGCAAAAACCCACAAGGGTGAATCCTTTCAAATTCTTCCTATTAGATTGTCATAAAATGTTCAAAAAAGAGAAAGTACAATAATCAATTTCTTCATTCACAAGACTATCGAGCAAAATTAACCAAACCATATTCCATAAATGAACCCAACAAAAATACTAATCAAAACCATGATTCAGAAACCTGCGGTCAGCTATCAACATCTACGGTCAACTATGGAAATTTGCAGTCAACTATGGTCAACTACGGTCACCTGTAAAAATGAAACCCTAAGTCCTAGTAGCATGGAGGTAGAGTCATGTGTGCGCTTGAAGCTTTCTAGCCACCCGAAGGGTTGTAGTCGACAAATTCCTATGTCAACCCTGCATTTGGAAACCAAAAATCCTAATTCACATGTGCGAGCGTAGACCTTGCAATTTCAAACCTGTGTGAACCAATTTCCTGCAAAAACTAACTTCAGACCTATGCGAGCCAAAACCAAAGAAAGAAGAATGATTGTTGATCTCCAAATGAGGGTCACTTGACTTGTATTTATAGCCATCCAAGGGCGTCCAATTTCTCTTTTGGGCCGACTTGTCCTTTTGTGCACATGTCGGTTTTCATATTAATAATATATTTTTCCTTAACCAAATGAAATTCTTGCAAGGGCTAGAAGGGGTATTTCTTGATCAGGAAGATTATCCAATGGAGAGAATTTGTCCCTAAGCTGCCAAATTAACACTCCCTCTCAACTAAGGATAAATTACTGACTGCAACACATGTCCCATCACAAGCGTCTGGACATTATCAAATATCATTTTTTCTCATCTCTCCTCATATCTGCTCATTCCTCCTTATCTCTGCGTGTCTTCTGTTCATATGTTGAACACTCTTGAATCTAAAAGAAGAAGAATTTAACATCGGAGGATAATGTTAGATAATAAGAAAGGCATAAATATTTTCTTTATGTTGATAATTACTTGTGAGATTCTTATATTCTTATTAACTTTCTTGTGTTCTTCTTTCATCTTTAATTCATCAAGCAATTACCAAAACAATAACACAAAGATCACAGACACCAGATGTAGGTGGACAACTAGGGAAAAACTCCAATCTATGGGAAAACCCAGTCAAAAACTCTTCCTTCAATAGTTTCACAAGACAATCAAAGACCCTTGACATAGACACAAACTTCCACCACACCAAGCCAACCCTTTCAACAACAACTTTGATCTAGTGGCAACAACTTGCAATAGCAACACAACTTTGATCCAACATTAACCCAACAAAATCTTTGACCCATCAGCTAGCCCAACAAAATCTTCGACACAACAATTAACCCAACCAAAACTTCGATCTTCTAAAAGTAATCAAGAAAATTCACACGTGTGAGAGAGATGTTCCAAAACTTCGACCTTCCAACAATTCTACTCCTTCTGCAAATTCGCACTTTTTATGCTTCTTCTCTTGGATATCGAACTTGTGAGTGTCTCCAAATAAATTCAAACTACTTGTATATATACCATTTTGGTGAGGTTGAATTACCTTGTTTGAGGCTGGCTTGATCTCCTTGAGGCTAACTTGGTGTGGAGGTGACCAATAGCTTATTTGACTCAATATTAAGTCATTTTATATGATTCAAAAGCCCATTAGAGGAATTTTGAGATCTAAAATGGGTCTCCTAAGGAAATTATAAAATAATAATGGAAATAATAAAATAATATTAGATTACATCATCAAATTTTAGAGGGAGAAAAAAGAAAAAAACTATTTTTTCAACTCGTATTTTCAACTTATCTCCTTATAAGTTTAGTCAAATTTCGAATGGAAACACGTGTTGCATGAAAATTTTGATTCCTCATCGCAGAAGTACCCATGTTGCATATTTTTGATAGACCCTACTATTCAAAAAATGAGAAATACATGTAAAATTGTGATTGCAATCACATGTTTTCATGTATTTCTCATTTTTCGTGTAGCAAGGTCCATCGAAAGTATGCAACATGGGTACTCTGTGAATGAAGAATTAAATTCTTCATCCAACGAGTACTCCCACTTGAAATTTGAATAAAACCTTAGGGAGATGAGTTAAAAATACGAGTTGAAAAAAATAGTTTTATTATTTTATTATTTTTTAATAATTTTATCTTTTTACTCCAAAAATGGTGAATCATCCCCCATGGTTGACATCATCATCTTGAATACTATTAGTTCTTATAAAATTTATTTTCGTTGTACATTTTTCTTTAGAGCCCGTTTTTCACAAAATTTAAATTAGTGTCTCTTCATCCATTTTTTCTAAAGTTTTATGCCCCAAAAATGGTCCACCACCAAAATTGCAAAAAATTAGGACTTGACAGAAATTAATTAAACAGAATATTAAGTATATGAACAAATCCATATTCAACAGATCAGACACTTGAGTGTAGGAGAAATACAACTTATCTTCCAAGGGTCTGCCCTAAAATGATAAAAATTTTGACATCTAACAGTTAGGTTTGGATATTAGCCCTTGGATCTAACATTCTGGCTTAAAGTTCTTATCCAAGTAGATTGTCTCTGAGGCACTGTTGGTGTTGATATGCCGTTGTAAGAGAAAGTGATGTGTATAATAATGATGCTCTCTATCATGTCTCAAAGTGAATGTAGATTTACGCTGATTAGAGTTCAATCTCTTTACCTTTAGACTTTTAATATTTTGTTAATGTGCAAACTTGGCCCAACAATTTCTTGTTGATTTGTTTTTACTAATTAGATGCTAACACCATATTTAACTAGCAGATAGTTTGTCATGGTTTAGCTTACATGATTAACTTTAACATTTGTGGTTCTTAAGGTGCATTGCCAAAGGTGGTCATCCTTACTGAGGTTAGCGTGGCTGGAGGAAACTCACGTACAACAACAACTACATCCTTGTCTAGAATTCTGACACAAATGGCAGGGGAGTGTAAATTTTCAGTTATAGATTGGAGTGAAACTCAAAAGAACTGTTCAAATATAGACTGTAGTGATCATAATTTACGAAGCTCATTTACAAATCAACCAGGATTACTAGTTGCTAATGAATCTCAGCCTGTGGAATATGCTGTGAAGAAAGCTAACAAATTGCTGGAACTTGTAAGCAATCAATCTAGTGGCATTATATGTGTCACTGGGTCATTTCATGTAGTATCCACAGTTATTTCTTGTATACATAACTAACCAGGTTGTGGCTAGTTACTGAGTTTTGGTTCAGTTCTTTGTTTTGGCATATTAGAGTTCAAATACTTTCACCTTTATTTTCATCCACATCTGTATGACTATTCTATTATCAAATCCAATAAAGATGTTGTATAATAGCTGACATGTTTTTAAATTAATGATTGGAGGATTCTCATTAGTATGAAAATCATGGTCTCTTTTCAGTGAATGAACAAAATTGGAGTCTTGGCAATTAAAAGTGTAAATAAATGCATGGATTTATTATTTCACAAAAACTCAAAAGTACTTAATATTTTTGGGACAGTTTCACACATGGCTAATTTATATAAATTTAAGTGCCATATCCATCCCTTTTTGCGAGGTAAGATAAATATATTGCATGTGGTAATACGCTGGCTTTTCTATTTTAAGAGAATCTCCTAAGCTAGATTATTATAATGAGGCTTCAATACAATATGAATTACAGTGTTTTGCCTTTCTAAAATCAAAAGGACAGTTTTTTTTTTTTTCCATAATGGCACTTATATAGTACCTAATGGACATAAAAAACTAAAAGTTGTGAGAAAGATTTAAACATTTTAAGAGCAATGGGGAATCATACGAATCGAGTGAAAGAAATACTAGGATAGTGCACATAATTATTACAGTGGTAGTATTCTATGAATAATCTTTGAAGTTTTGTGCCAAATTCACCAAATTTTGTAAAATATGGAAGTCTCATGTGTTAAGTTAATATATGAAAATAGGGTGTTAATTTTTCTTAGGGTTATATTATTCTTTGTTTTATATAATCACATTTTATCATTTACACATTTAATTCACCCACAACATTATAACATCATTACATCATATGCAATTATTTAGAAACAACAATATCATCAACAATGCAGTGAAACATAAAGAAACAATAGAAAAAAAGCATTCACACATAGAGACACTAGGATTGGCCAGAGACTAGGGCAAAACCCCACAAGGGGGAATCCTTTCAAATTATTCTTATTATATTTTCACAAAATGTTCAACAAAGAGAAAGTACAATAATCAATTTCTTCATTCACAAGACTATCGAGCAAAATTAACCAAATCATATTCCAGAGATGAACCCAACAATAATACTAATCAAAACCATGATTCAGAAACCTACGGTCAACTGTCAACATCTACGGTCAACTATCGAAATTTGCAGTCAACTGTGGTCACCTGTAAAAATGAAACCCTAAGTCCTAGTAGCATGGAGGGAGAGTCATGTGTGCGCTTGAAGCTTTCTAGCCGCCCAAAGGGTTGCTGTCGACAAATTCCTATGTCAACCCTGCATTTGGAAACCAAAAATCCTAATTCACACGTGCGAGCTTAGACCCTGCAATTTCAGACCTGTGTGAACCAATTTCCCGCAAAAACTAACTTCAGACCTATGCGAGCCAAAACCAAAGAAAGAAGAATGATTGTTGATCTCCAAATGAGGGTCACTTGACTTGTATTTATAACCATCCAAGGGCGTTCAATTTCTCTTTTGGGCCGACTTGTCCTTTTCTGCACATGTGGGTTTCCATATTAATAATATATTTTTCCTTAACCAAATGAAATTCTTGCAAGGGCTAGAAGGGGTATTTCTTGATCAGGAAGATTATCCAATGGAGAGAATTTGTCCCTAAGCTTCCAAATTGACACTCCCTCTCAACTAGGGATAAATTACTGTCTGCAACACATGTCCCATCACAGGTGTCTTGACATCATCAAATGTCATTTTTTCTCATCTCTCCTCATATCTCCTCATCCCTCCTTATCTCTTCTTATCTCTACTTGTCTTCTGCTCATATGTTGAACTCTTGAATCTAAAAGAAGAAGAATTTAACATTGGAGGGGAGCTTACGCTACCACCCTTAATTCACATCAATAGCATCAAAGAGCTTATCTTAATCCAAAACAACATCAAGGAGCCTTACTCAACCTGAAACCACATTGGGAAGCCCATCTCAACCCAAAATCCACTGACAATGGGGAATGTCCTATGGGACACTCTCACCTCATATCTATGACGGTGGGGAATGTTAGATAATCATAAAGGTAGACATATTTTCTTTATGTTGATAATTACTTGTGAGATTCTTATGTTCTTATTAACTTTCTTGTGTTCTTCTTTCATCTTTAATTCATCAAGCAATTACCAAAACAATAAAACAAAGATCACAGACACCAAATGTAGGCGGACAATTAGGGAAAAACCCCAATCTAGGGGAAAACCCAGTCAACAACTCTTCCTTCAATAGTTTCACAAGACAATCCAAGACTCTCGACCTAGACAAAGAATTTCCCCACACCAAGTCAGCCCTTTCAGCAACAACTTTGATCTAGTAGCAACAACTTGCAGCAACAACACAAGTTTGATCCAACATTAGCCCATCAAAATATTCGACCCAATAGTTAGCACAACAAAATCTTTGACCTAACAGATAGCCCAACAAAAACTTCGATCTTCTAGAAGTAAACTAGCAAATTCACACGTGTGAGAGAGATGTTCCAAAAATTTGACCTTTGAGCAATTATTCTCCTTTTGCAACTTCGTACATTTTATGCTCCTTCTCTTGGATATCAAACTTGTGAGTGAGTTTCTCCAAATGAATTCAAACTCCTTGTATATATACCCTTTTGGTGTGGTTGAATTACCATGTTTGAGGTTGGCTTGATCTCCTTGAGGCCAACTTGGTGTGGAGGTGACCAATAGCTTATTTGACTCAATATTAAATCTTTTTACATGATTCAAAAGCCCATTAGGGAAATTTTGAGGTATAAAATGGGCCTCCTAAGGAAATTATAAAATAATAATGGAAATAATAAAATAATATTTGATTACATCATCAAATTTTAGAGGGAAAAAAGAAAAAAATATTTTTTTCAACTTATTTTCCTATGGGTTTACTCAAATTTCGAGCGGAAACACTTGTTGGAAGAAAAATTTGATTTCTCATCCAAGGAGTACCAATGTTGCATACTTTCGATGGACCCTACTATGCAAAAAATGAGAAATACATGAAAAATGTGATTGCAATCACGTGTTTTCATGTATTTCTCATTTTTCTTATAGCAGGGTCCATCGAAAGTATGCAACATGGGTACTCCTTGGATGAGGAATTAAATTTTTCATCCAACGAGTACTCCCACTTGAAATTTGAGTAAAACCTTAGGGAGATAAGTAAAAAATACGAGTTGAAAAAGTAGTTTTATTATTTTATTATTTTTTTTACTCCAAAAAAGGTGAATCATCCCACATGGTTGACATCATCATCTTGAATACTATTGGTTCTTATAAATTTTATTTTAGCTGTACATTTTTCTTTGGATATTATCCCTTGGATCTAACTTTCTGGTTTAAATTTCATATCCAAGTAGATTATCTCTAAGGCACTGTTGGTGTTGATATGTCATTGTAAGAGAAAGTGATGTGTACTAAATGATTCTCTCTATCATGTCTCAGAGTGAATGTAGATTTACGCTGATTAGAGTTCGATCTCTTTACCTTTAGACTTTGAATATTTTATAGTTGTTGTGCAAACCTGGCCCAACAATTTCTTGTTGATTTTTTATTACTAATGAGATGCTAACAACATATTTAACTAGCAGATAGTTTGTCATGGTTTAGCTTACATGACTAACTTTAACATTTGTGGTTCTTTAGGTGCATTGCCAAAGGTGGCCATCCTTATTGAAGTTAGTGTGGTTGGAGGAAACTCACGTACAACAACAATTACATCTTTGTCTAGAATGTGGACACAAATGGCAGGGGAGTGCAATTTGTCAGTTATAGATTGGAGTAAAACTCAAAACATCTGTTCAAATATAAACTGTAGTGATCAAAATTTACAAAGCTCATTTACAGATCAACTAGGATTACTATTTGCTAATGAATTTGAGGCTGTGGAATATGCTCTGAAGAAAGATAACAAATTGTTGGAACTTGTGAGAAATCAATCTAGTGGCATTATATGTGTCACTGGGTCATTGCATGTAGTATCCATAGTTATTTCTTGTATACATAGCTAACTAGGTTGCGGCTAGTTACTGAGTTTTGCTCATTTCTTGATTTTGGAATATTAGAGTTCAAATACTTTCACCTTTATTTTCATCCACATCTGTATGATTATTCTATTATCAAATCCAATAAAAATGTTGTATAATAGCTGGCATGTTTTAAAATCGGTGATTAGAGGATTCCATAGTTGTACCAGAAATGAATAAATGACCTACATGTAACCCGATTGATTCTCATTAGTATGTAAATCATGGTCTGTTTTCAGTGAATGAACAAAACTGGAGTCTTGGCAATTAAAAGTATAAATAAATGCACAGATTTATTATTTCACAAAAAATCAAAGGACTCACTTTTTTTGGGACAGTTTCACACATGGTTAATTTATATAAATTTAAGTGCCATATCCATCCCTTTTTGCGAGGTAAGATAAATATATTTCATGTGGTAATAAGTTGGCTTTTTTATGTTAAGATAATTTCATTGACAAGTCACTCTCCTAAGCTAGACTATTATAGTGAGGCTTGAATACAATATGAATTACAATATTTCGTCTTTCTAAAATCAAAAGGACAATTTTTTTTCCATAATGGCACTTATATAGAATCTAATGGACATAGAAAACTAAATGCTGTGAGAACAACATTTAAACATTTTAAAAGCAATGAGGAATCATGTGAATCGAGTGAAAAAAATACTAGGATAGTGCACTTAATTATTATAGTAGTAATATTTCTATGAATAATCAGTTTTGTGCCAAACTCACCAAATTTTGCAAAATACGTAAGTCTCATGTGTTCAGTTAATATTTGAAAATAAGGTGTTAATTTTTCTTAGGGTTATATTGTTCTTTGTTTTAGATAATAACAGTTCATCAATTAAACATTTAATTCACCCACAACATTATAACATCATTACATCATATGCAATTATGTAGAAACAACAATATCACCAACAATGCAGTGGAACATAAAGGAACAATAGAAGAAAAGCATTAACACATATTGAAACTAGGATTGGCAAGAGACTAGGGAAAAAACCCACAAGGGGGAACCCTTTCAAATGCTTCTTATTAGGTTGTCATAAAATTTTCAACAAAGAGAAAGTACAATAATCAATTTTTTCATTCAAAAGACTATCGAGCAAAATGGGCCTCCTAAGAAAAATGTACAACCAAAATAGAAGTCCCCATAATGGCATGTTTGACTCAGTATAAATCCTAGAAGTCCTCAATGGGAACTTTGACCTAAAACGTGATTACCCAAGCATGATACCCATGCTTTAATAAGTCATAAGTCATAATAATAATAAATCTTTTTCTTTCTTTTGGCGAATACATTTCATTATGACTCAAATACAATTATGAAGACTGAACCTAGTTACATTCTTCAACACTTCCTCTTAACTAGGGAGGTATTCATACTTACATATACAAGTATGTGGAAGATATCAAAACACATGAACCATGAAGAGTATAGGCACTTATGATGCCACAGACTAGATTCCTGACCAGGGAAATCTTTCTGGGTGGGGTTAAGATGGACTAAAGCTTTCAACCTCTCTAGCTACCATTAGGCTTACTTGCTAACCATCAACTCATGAAACTAGGTGCATAATGCAAGGTCAGAGCTCTATGACCAACACCACCCTCCCTACTACTTCGGGAACTAGACATCAACACATATGCCGGCCAGATGTCCTCCCAGGAATTTTACACACACAATGCCTCAACACATCAAATCTCTCTAACCTCAAGCATGATTTTCAAAAACTTCGAGAGATTTACCTAAACATTCACAACCCCAATCAATAACAACCTTTCAAATACTCATGAGTAAACACAAACCTTTCAGGGTCTTCAAACATCTTGATGTTGCTTCACAATTTATCATAGTAGGACTTAGAGGCTTCCCAAAAAAATATTAGCAAAGGTTTCCTTAATCATTCAACTTCCTTTCCTACTATGCATCAACCAAATCCGACTTTCCTTCTTTTAGTAGCACCTCAATGTGCATTCTCCAATTTCTTCAAGGTATCCATCATGACTATAATATTCCCTCTCTCTCAACTAGGGAGATATCCTTCCTTTTATCTAGGCTCCCTCTTAACATATGAAGATTAAATTCTTTCTATGATATCTAAGAATATTTCATGGCTTCCATCCTTATTATCAAAGTATTCTTGATCATGATCATTTCACATAACTTCCTTCCTCATTCTTATTAATAAAATCAACTTTACTTATGAACATCTTCATCATCTTGAAGATTTTGTACCTACACAACTTAGACAACATATACAACCAAATACATATATATAAGCATGAACTTAACTATATCAAAATCATACAATAATGGAAGCATTAGACTTTAGATACCAAATACCTAAACTTAATTAGGTTCATAATCAATAAGAGACACATACTTCTATACTTCAACTTCTTGCTCAGGTTAGATTATAACCCCTATATCACATCAGTAACTCAATCAATATATTAGTCTCATTATATCTAGGGCCTCAATATTTCTTCCAGAGATATGACATACTCTTGCAAACCCTAGAAGAAATTCAAACAAGTATAGTTCTACAATGCATCCAACAACTTTAGAATTCATATGTTAGACTTCTACTAGGATTTTAATGCAAACCCTAGATTCATGCATGAGACACTAAGCCTTAGATGACAACAATCAAAACCAATCACAAAACAATCTAAGGTTTCAACTAAATGACCAACTTTTACTAGGGTTTATAGTGAACCCTAGACAATATCATATCATCGTATCCTAGAATATCAAATTTCTACTAGGGCTTAGTTGCAACTCCTAGACTTCACACACTATAAGCTTAAAAAATCTGGTTAGCACATATATCTAGGATTTCATAATCATGCACAAGCATATCAACATCCATTAGGTAAGCCCAAGACACAAATATCAATACATTTAAAGTCATACATATAATGATCTTGATTAGGCTAGGGTTTTGATCAGACGGACAAACATACACCTAGGGTTTCATTCGTAGGAGCTTACTTTCAATATATAAGGGTTTTCTCATAAACCCTAATTTACAAAAACCTCAAGGTCTAGGAATACATGACCCTAAAGGACTACGGTTTCCATAACAATACTAAGACTCCAAACATGACATTATCATCAAAACCACAAATATCAAAAGAACAATATTTTCTAGATTTCATCAGTAACCCTAAGTAGACTAGGGTTTTTCACATATCATACCCTTAGGTTAGGGTTTTACATAAAACCTTTTAGGGTTCCACAAAGATGATTTTTTGAATTAGGGTGGATTCAATCTAATGATTAATCACCAAAACAAGAATCTATATGATTTAAAGTTCTATGAATATACCCTTATAACGACGAGGAACGAAACTTATATTTTAAGACATACCTTTGAATTTAGATAAACCTTATAGGAAATCAATTCTAATAGAACTTCTATGCTTTGTCTTGTGAGGTCTTATTCATAGCCATTGAGCATATCAACAAGTTTTTGCTAAACGAGGAAAATATAAAAGAAATGTTATTAGCATCTACTGTAAACACATCTAGATAAGAAAAGGAAAACCAAATATAAAAGATAATACAAGGAGTAAGATATTTATCTTTGGAAAAATGGCAAGGGCTCCCTCTTAATCCAATCTCTAGGGATACCTATAACCTTAACAAAACAATTCAACAATGTTTTTTCAAAGCATGCTAAACCTATAAGTACTAAAAATAAAAAATAGAAACAATTCAAAATACTTAAAGTAGGACTTAGTAGTATAAGTCCTTTATTTTTTATTCTTTTGTCTTGTGCTTCTTTGGAGATCCTTCACCGACAACATTTACATGATCCCTATTTCTCTTTCTATTTATCGGATTCTCAGTACAATCGCTTCTATAGTGACCCATATTGTGACAATTGTAGCATTCAATTTTGGATAGGTCTATCTTCCTTCTAGGCCCTTTAGACTTCTTGAATAATCCTTTGTTCTTGTGATGAGTGGAATCATCATTTGAAACTTTCTCCTCTTCATTCACTTTGTTGCTTACTAGAGAATTTCTAACGTCTTGTTGACTGCATGCATTCCATAATTGTTCAAATGTAGGGGTTTTCTTCCAACTGTTGAGACCTGATGGAAAGGTACTCCAAGATGTTGGTAATCCTAGAAGTGCAGTGATTACAAGTTATTTTTCAGGTACTATCTCATCGATTTCCTGGAGTTCATCTTTGATTCTAGCTATTCTCACAAAGAAGGATGCCACAATGTCTTCTTTTATCATCTTTATAAATCACAGTTCATTCTTAAGACTTGCAATTTGACCAAGATTCTTGATACTAAATAATTTGTATAACGCCTCATACATTTCTTGAACAAAATATATATTGGATATATAAGAGATGAGGTTATCCTTTATTTCATCCACCATTAGTGTCATGGCCAATATTTTTATTTCCCTGAACTTTTCCTTTCCTGCATCACTTGACTCATTAGTAGGATTTTTTACTTTTCCTTTGACTAAATTCAATACTTTATTCTTCTCGAGGATGAGTTCTTTCCGCTTCTTCCATACCTTGTAGTTGGATGCTCCTTATAATTTGTTTTCTCCCTTCATTGAGTTAGAAATTGTCCTTGAAGATGGTAGGCTCAACTTCTTATATGATCCTTATTTAAACTTCTTAAAACTCCTTATTCTTCTATCAATAGATCTTAAGGCTTCATTTTTCCTCATTCTTCACCTTAACTCTGACACCATGTTAGAAAATTAGAAAGGCAGAAATATTTTCTTTATGTTGATAATTATTTGTGAGATTCTTATGTTCTTATTAAATTTATTGTGTTCTTCTTTTATCTTTAGTTCTTCAAGCAATTACCAAAGCAATAACATAAATAGCATAGACACCAGATGTAGGCAAAAAGCCAAGGAAAAACCAAAATCTAGGGGAAAACCCAATCAGCAACTCTTCCTTCAATAGTTTCATGAGACAATCCAAGACTCTTGACCTAGACACAGACTTCCTCCACACCAAGTCATCCCTTTCAGCAATAACTTCGATCTAGCAGCAACAACTTGCAGTAGAAATAAAACATCAATCCAACAAAATCTTTGATCCATCAATTAGCCTAGCAAAATATTTGACCAAGTAGTTAGCCCAGCAAAAACTTCGATATTTTAGAAGTAACCCAACAAATTCACATGTGTGAGAGAGATGTTCCAAAAATTCAACCTTCCATCAATTCTTCTCCTTCTTCTGCAACTTTGCACTTTTTCTGTTCCTTCTCTTGGATATAGAACTTGTGAGTGAGTGTCTCCAAATGAATTCAAACTCCTTGCATATATACCCTTTTGGTGAGGTCGAATTACCCTATTTGAGGCCAACTTGGTGTGGAGGTGAACAATAGCTTATTTGACTCAATATTAAATCTTTTTACATGATTAAAAGGCCCAATAAGGGTCTCTTTAAATGGATAATGACACTATTGACTCAGTATAAATCCTAGAAGTCCTCAATGGGGACTTTTGATCTAAAACATGATGACCCAATATTGAAACCCATGCTTTAATAAGTGATAATAATAATAATAATAAATTCTTTTTCTTTATTTTGAAAAATACATTTCATTATGAATCAAATACAATTATTAAGGCCGAACCTAGTTACGTTTTTCAACAGGGAATGTCCTATGGGACACTCTCACCCCAAGTCATCTTGTAGGGGAGCATATGTCTTCCACCCTATGTCAAGTAATAAGCGAGATATAATATCTCGTCCATCCTATTGCCTATTGATCTTCCCAACAATGACCCTTATGAGTCATGTGGTAGAACACCTGCATCATTATTAAGCTTCAGTGAGATACCCGACTTACCAAAGGTAAGAATCACAAACCCCCAAGTTTTCTCAACCTGTTGACGAGACGAGAGATACAATCCCAACACGCCTAGCTTTTAGGTATGATGTGAACTAGGGTATACTCTATTAGACCAAGATAGGGGAGCTACATCTTCCATCTTATGGATAACAGATAGGGGTGATACCGTATTGTCTAAAGATCCCTCTACCCTAGGAGCTCTTCATCTCAATTCCTCCCATTGGGAGCTCAGAAAGGGGGCAAGAGCTAGCTTAGTGTCCTTGATTAGCCTAAACCCTTAGGAGGGTTTCCTCTTGTTGGGTGTGGAGCTTGATTATATTTTGTATTCAAAGGTATCACTGCATTGGACCCCACTTTGAAATGGGGTGACAATGCCGCCCGTAAAATATTCGTTGCAGGGGGGGTCCAGGGGGGGCGGTTGTGACCTTTTGGGAGCCCCCCCTGGCGGGGGGATCGGGGGCAGCACCCCCGAAGCTAAGAATATATGTAAAATTTCCCTGTAAAATGTTGTAATTTCATAGTCAATCTGGGCCATTCATTAGGCAGAGATCTAACGGTAGAAGTTATGTTTAATTTAGGTTTTTTTCCCTAGAAGGCAAACCCTCGCTATATGAGGGAATTGTATTGTGTCTATGTAGATCTGTATTCTGAGTGAGGAAGAGAGAGGAGATTGAGATCGAAGAGGGAATCATAGCGGATATGCTATAGGATGTATCTCTTCAGTTTGTTGGATAATATAAATCGAAGGATTAGCTGTTTCTCTGTGGACGTAGCCCAAACTGGGTGAACCACATATATCTGTGTCTCTCTTGTTTAATGTGTTTTCTATGTTTATATTTCTGCAATATTTTATGTGTTCCATTGCTCTGTAATATATAATTTTCTAACAATTGGTATCAGAGCCGAAGGTCTATTTGGCTGACCAAGGTCTTGTAGTACATCTTAGACCAAGATTGATCATCCCATGTAGATATTTCAAAATGTGCTTTGCGGCAACTCAATTTGTAGGCAAGGCGTTCACTATAAAGCATATATCTAGGCAGGTGTTCACAAGGAACATCAATGTCTCAATCAAATGTTGTTACTCAAATCCAACAACATCTCTGCACAACTTCAAATTCAATTCCATTGGGATCTCTAAGGATTTGCATTCCATCATGCCAAATAAATTCACGACATCTTTTCTTTTTCCAAACTTCTAAACCCAAAAAGTAGTGCATCATGCCAAGGTCTTCTATCCTGATCTCATAAGCCAACTCCCTCTTACTTTTATCATCATAGGCTTGTTACCTGCCAAGAATAGATCATCAATATATAAAACCAAAATCAAAGGCATACCTTGGACCACTTTGATGTATAGGTTCATGTCAACACATCTTCTAGGATTTACCATATAAGTGTCAATGTGGATATACTAGGCTTGGGAAGCTTGCTTCATACAATGTTTTCCGCAAACATAATACTGAAAAAACCAATATACTCAACCTCAAACAAATCAATATTGTGAAATCAAATTAACCAAGTCTGCTTATCAAGCCTTAAATTTCAAATCAAAACCATAAAAGTTTATGCTAATATCATTATCAAACTCTTCAGACTAGGTACTAGGTTGAGCTCACACCAAAATACCAGGTTACAACCTTATCTATTGTCATGTCAACAATTATCATTTACCAAGAAATATCAAGCCATCCTCATGATCATAATAGGATAAGTCATATAATTTCCATCCATTCATTGTGAGATCACTGCATATTGAATCATAATTGTTTACACTTCAATCAATGTGCCAATGCAAATGATGCCAATACAAAATCAATATTGAATACCAATATTAATCACTAATAGTTGCTCTGCCCATAATGTAGTGCAACATCAAGCAAAATCACAATTGTAAAATATGATCAAAGCCCTAACTTGTTATCACTGTGAATTCAATCAATTCATAAGACAATACATATCTATGAACTTGTCAAAAATCCAATATTGTTCATCTATATTAAGTCAAGCCAATAAACCAAATCTTGTCAAATCCTTGCAAATTTTACCAAATATTGTCATATTCTAGTTCCAATGATCAAATCAAGACAAATATCATACTGATATGCATATTGCAAACCTCTGCAAACACAACATTAGTCAAGAGATTTACATTCTCTACAATAAGCAAAAAATTATGTAGATCTTATTGTTCCTTAAACTTCCATGCTCATATAACTCTTTATCATCTGCTTCATGTTTATAGGTTTGTCATACTCTTGATATGCTTCGAGTTTCATGCATAAGGTTTTAGATTTTTGTATCATGTAGGCTCGACCACAAGCTGAGAGGCTTATAACTGCACTCTTAAGTCTTTCTCCCAGTGGGTTGGGATTGAAATAGGAGAAACCTTCTCTTCTTAGATCATAACTTGTCAAAAATTATTCAACAATATTAGATGGTTACTTGTGTCTAGAAACCTTGCTTCAACAATCAAGAATCATTTTCAAATAATAATAAGTGTTGGGATCTTATGGAGGGTTTCTCTTTCTGTATGGGAAGCCACTTCAATCAACATCAATCAAGGCATCAATATGTCTATTATAAGGTTGTTATCCATCAACAAAATTGTTAGGTCATGGAGTTAAACTATATTAGGTTCTAAAACATATATTCATCTTAGTCATAACAAATCATCATCGACTACTTCATTGTCACATATGGACATGAAATCAAATATTCAACAAAGGTTAGTGTCATATAATTAGGGCAGATGAAAAGTGTATCTACAAGAATTATAATCACAACATTACTTCTTTATCATATTACTCAATCATCAAGACATGACATCCAATTTTACCACATGTCAAAATTACTAAGCTTATCAAAGCCTAACCAAGGTCAACAAGAATATCTTGAATATCAATCTTAATGTTACACTTTTATCATCAAGGTTACCATACTCATCACAAGCATTATCAATAGTATTAAGTTTCCATATATTAAAATCAATGTATCTAGCCTGCTTCAACAAATCCATCATGTCTAAAATGTAAAATACTTGCCAAATATGCATGCATGAGTCATTTATGAAGGTGAAATTCTCGACATACCTTAGGGCCTAACTTGCCATCCAATCTTGTAGTCAAATCATAACACTAAAACAATATACTTCACATGCCTTGTGGTATTCATATACATGTGCAACTTGTAACACTTATTTTTCATTAGCAATTGTAGCACTTGCAAATTGTAATTTTCGGATGCTACTTTGAAAACTTTCCTCAAGTACTTCTTTCCTTTTCCAACACCAACTCTTCTCTTCCTATACTAGCTCTTTTTTCTTGCACCTTAGATGAATCTCCTCAAGAAGGATCTGCTTATCACATCTCATCTAGAGATTATAAGTATTCACATACTCAATTATTCATGCAGGTAAAACAATAAGTCAAAACAAGAATAGTGTCACAAAGAAATAACATAAATATAAAAGGTACCTATCTTTAACGAGAGGTGACCATCTCCCTCTTGAACTAGCTTCCAAGAGTTGGTATTGTCCATTATCCATATGACAATGTTGTCTTCAATATTTCCATCGAATTCATCATCAACCATACCTAATTGAGGTTAGCCTAACTAGGGTTATGCTTAAATCCGTCACAAGTGTTAAAACAAATTCTCATTGATCAAAACTTAATCGTTTATCATATTCTAGGGTTTCAAACCATAACCTCATGTAATGCATCAAACCCTAATAACTAAATTTCCTAGGGTTTCCTTCAAACCTTAACATTCTTTTAGGTCTCCTCCATCTTCTTTTTCTTCCATCAAATATATCTTCTCAGGGGCGATCTCAATGACTTTTCTTCAGCTCAGCTCTGATACCATGTTAATTTTTCTTAAGGCTATATTGTTTTTTTCTTTATAAAATTGCATTTCACCATTAACACATCAATTCACCCCACAACATTATAACATCATTACATCGTATGCAATTATGTAGAAAGAATAATATGATAAAAAATCCAGTGAAACATAACAGAACAATAGAAGAAAAACATTCACACATAGAGACACCAGGATTGGTCAGAGACCAGGGAAAAACCCCACATGGGGGGAAACCCTTTCAAATTATTCTTCTTATTAGATTGTCATAAAATGTTCAACAAAGAGAGTACAATAATCCATTTCTTCATTCAAAATATTATCCAACAAAATTAACCAAATCATATTCCTGAGATGAACCCAATGATAATACTAATCAAAAGCATGATTCAAAAACGTGTGGTCAACTGTTAACACTTGTAGTCAACTGTGGTCAACTATGGTCACCTATAAAAATGAAACCGTAAGTCCCAACCGCATGGAGGGAGAGTCATGTATGTTGCTGAAACTTTCCAGCTGCACAGATAGGCTTGTACGCATGTAGTTGTAGTAGAATTTGTTTTTTGTCAACCCTGCGACTGGAAACGAAAAACCCTAATTCAAACAGGCGAGCTCGGACCTTGCGATTTCGAACCTATGTGAACCAATTTCCTGCAAATCAACTTCAAACATGTGTGAGCCAAATCAAAGAAAGAAGAATGATTGATGATCTCCAGATGAGGGTCACTTGACTTGTATTTATAACCATCCAAGGGTGTTCAATTCCTCTTTTGGGCCGACTTGTCCTTTTGTGCACATGTGGGTTTCCATATTAAAAATATATTTTTCCTTAACCAAATTAAGTTCTTCCAAGGGCTAGAAGGGGTCTTTCTTGATGAGGAATATTTTCCAATGGAAGAATTTGTCCCTAAGCTACCAAATTAACATAGGGAGGCTAAAGAAATAGAAAACGAAATGAGTACTTAATTTCTCCTTTAAAAAGAATTGAAATTTTACTAAATGATGTTTTCAAATTTAATATCAATAATTACTTTTGGAGAAGCAAGAGAAAAAGGAATTTATACTAATGTGCACAAATGACAAAATGGGTCAATAGGCTCAAACATCAAATAACAAAATCCAAGATTCTAGACCAGTAAAAGGACAAATTAACAAAATAAGAACACAAAGGGATAACTACAAATAGATAACCCTAAATTATATGAAATAGAAGTTAATATTGTGCAAGAGGAGAAGAACAAGCATACTTGTAATAAAGTGATGAAAATTTGACTAAACTAAGAGGGGGGTGACTCAATTTAGTATATTCATGGACATTAAATTATTTTCATTAATCTCACTAATTGAACCATTTCATGAGCAACTTAGAAAAAAATGACCAACAGGTTCAATATATGAACAACAATTAATGAGCAAACCAAAACATCGTATCAACACATAATAATAACAAATATTGACACCAGATATATGTGGAAACCCATAAAGGCAGAAAACCACGATTTTATTATTGTTGTGATGCAAAGGCAAGCTCCTACTCCTTATTACATTTGATTTTATGTAAGCCCTGTTATCACTCCAGGAAGCTCCCCTAGGTTGTAGCTCGGAGATGCTTGGTAACATATAATCTTCAATATTGTTCTCGGAACTATTGGAATGGATGAAGGTTTGGATCAAGCCAGGTAACTGTTTCAACTCTGTTTTCACTCCAGACATGCATGAACACCCTCAGCTTGACAAGGCTTTAGACTAGTGTTGTTACAATCGCGATAATATCATGATATTATCGCTTTATCACGATTTTTTCCCGAAGTCGATATTATCGCGAGTAATACTTGCATTTTTTTTTATACGCGATTTTTTCGAAAAAAATAGTGATTTTTTCCCAATTTATCGCCAAGGGTTGGGGCAGCGCGGTTTTATAAGGGATGCTAAATGTTCGAAATGCAATTTTTTTTTGAAAGAAACAAATAATTTTTGAGTGGGGCAGCTTAATGATCAAGTCTAGGCCCTAGTATTGATATGATATTCATGGTAATGTTAAATTCTTAAAGTAAAAGTGACATTCTCCTTAATCTTCATTTTCATCCTTTTACTTAAATTTTTAACATTACCATGAAATGAGCCAGGATGTTTGAGAGTGGTTCCGACCTCATTGGATTTCATATGGAGAAAGTAGAATTTTAGATTTCATTCAAAATCCAGTAGCCTAAATCAGTTTTTCAGGATTTCAGGATTGGGAGATTGTAATGTTTCCTGGTGACACCACCTGCTCGGGCTACCCCTACCACTAGTAGATGATGTGGTCTACCTCCTATAGCTCCTACTTCTAGTTCTTCAGCTTCTAGAGCACAGCATACACCACTGCCAACTCCACCAGCACCAGCATCTACATCTAGAGGGAAAGGGAAAGCTATGGCATTTTCTCGCAAGAGGGGCAGAGGAAATCAATAGGATTAGACTTTAGTTATTTTCTTCATTTTATTGTATATGACATTATGACATGATGAGATACATTATTATATTTTTTGTTGATATTTTGAGGCTGAGTTGGGACTTAGGAGTCAGGACTTACTATTCAGGACATGATTCAATGTTATGTGTGATTTTAGCACTAGAAATGATATTAAACATCTTATATATTAGTTCTTTTATCATATTTATGTGTCAATGTATTTATTTTATGTTGTAGATGGTTTAGATATTAAAAAATTTGAAAAAAATGAAAAAAAATGAATATTTTTGTACCAAACGATTTTTTCCCGATTATTTCTGATTATTTCCCGATAATTACGATTTTTTCCAATTTTTTCCTCTCACCGATATTATCCCGATAATGGTTAATGCAACATTTAAACCACTGATGCTCAATAGTTTATAGATTCAATGGGTAGATGGAGAATACTGACTGTACTGGCAGATGCATACATAAACATATATGAATGGCTAGCTACAGGAAGTAAATGAAGCTTGCAAATCTAATTTATCGACGCAGAGATAAGATGAAATTTATCTGGCATTAGACACAGAAGAAAAAATGAATAACCTATTCAATTGCAAATCCAATTTATCAATGCAGAGATAAGATGACAATTATCTAGCATTAGACACAGAAGAAATCATGAATAGACTATCCAAGTGCAAGCTTAGGACAAAGGAGAAAATGGGAATTGAACATGTAACAACAAAAGAAGCTTGTATTACTGGAATGAAGATGAAACACTGCAAGGAACAGAGTATCTATAGTCTCCAAAATTTGAACCCTTCATACATTTAACTTTCAGCCATTTATAGGCCCTTTACAATGCTCTTGAGCTCCCAAAGGCTCGGAGTGTCTTAATCTATCCTCCCTATAATAGAGTTTAGGCTTCTATGATCCATATCAAGTTAAGAAAGATTCTTCGGCGAAAATCACATGGAATATCATTTGTCGACGCGTTTCGAACCAACCAGTGTGGTTCATCGTCAAGACAAGTTGAAGAAACAGATCAAGCTCATCATGTTAAATAGACTAAGCGGAGCCTCCAACAGCTATCCTTTCTAACGGCTAGTTTGACTCAAGGACAGGGGTCAAAATTATTATAATCGTTTAATTATCAAAAATTATAGGTTAATTAATAATTTAAAGGAAAGTTAGTTGAATAAATGGCCTTAAAATAATAGAATACCTAAAAAGTAATATAGAAAGTAATCATTTTATTTAAATTTTATTAATAAAAATAATAATAATTTTATTTAAATTTTTATTAATAGATAAAAGGTAATTAAGTTAGAAAATCAAAGTTAATTATCATAAGTTAGGGGAAAAATTAGTTAAATACATGACCCTACCTCAATAGAATGTATAATTAAAAGAATCATTAAAAATTATAAGTTGATTAATAATTTAAAGGGCAGTTTGCTAAATAAATGACCTAAAATAATAATTTTATTTACATTTTATTAATATGAAAATAATAATTTTATTTAAATATCATTAATAAATCAAAGGAAATTAAGTTAGAAATCAAAGTTAATAACCATAAGTTAATAGGAAAATGACCTTATGAAAAAGGTAATTGCCTCAATAGAATATAAAGAATAAATAAAATAATATTATTTATAAGTATCATGAATACAAAAAGGTCAAAAAGGACCCTATTAGTTAAACATATAAGGAACAAAATTAGTTATAAGAGGGACCTCAAAATAAGAGGGCCTTAAAATATCAGAAGAAATAGAAAGAAAGGAGAAAACAATAAATAGAAATCACACTAAAATTAAAATAACACTCGAAAAATATAAATACAAATAAAAATAATATAAATAAATAAATAAAAATAATAAATAAATAAATTTTAATAAATAAATAAAAATAATTATATATATATAAAATAAATTAAAATAAATAACATAAAATAAAAACTAAAATAATAGTAAAAGAACAAATAAAGAAAAACGACAAAAAACCAAAGAGGACGAAAAAACGACTAGGACGAGAGGGCAGGGACCCAACACCTACTGACTTTCCATCCATCATCTCTATTGAGATTGCTTGGTCTCAATATTTTCAACAACTTGATGCCATGACCAAGCATGCATGAGCTCAGAGGTTTCTTACCTAACAATAGGGTAACTGATTGCTGGTAATTTGTTGCGCTGTGGGGGAGCTTGCTCGTGCTAGTGATGCTCCATGATCTCCTTGGGTTGATTCAGCTGCATCGTTCTGGGATTTTTCCTCTTCTGGCCTCTGTCTACCGGCCGCTGTCTCCCGGCTGAATTCTTCTTCTGGCGTTAGCAATCATGGCTAGACGCTTCTAAGGATGTGTCGGCCACCTGTACTTGTAATGGAATGGCTATCGGGCTTTTGAAATCCCTGCAACGGCCCCTTACAAATGATAACCATGGCTTTTTTCTGTTTTAAATAGAAAACGTTGTAACAATGAGAAATCCCACCCGTCTCTATTCATTTCAGACTTAAAAAGTCCTTAAACATGGCCTATTCCTTTATCGAGTCCGCCCTCTGGGTCACTATCGCAAGTTGTTAGTGGCCTGTTCCCTTGCTTACCTTTGTATTTTGGATATGTTAAAAACCACTGAAAATCATGAGAAATTTGCTTTGGCGGACCTGAAAAATTATATATTTTCATTCCCGAACCCTTTCGGGTCTGGGTCTTATCGCATCGGTGCTACTCCAAGGTTCCCTTTGTATTTTGTTAAATAACGAAAAACTGCGAAAATGCATTAAAAATGGCCTTTCTACGGACTTCAAATTTTATGCAATATCATGTATATAACCGTCGGGTCCAGTTAATCGCATCGCACATATGCCTGTATAACGGCCCCGCTCCATAATGTTTCCCCGATTGCGATCCGCCGATGTGATTGATCGCAATCGCATATCACTTATGCCCCGGGCCCATGGTGAGCGCTCCTTGTATTTTCCGATAGTGATCCTGCAACGTGATGTGGGCCATTGATCTGCGCGCTTGATTGATGGTCCACATTGCATCACTGATCGCTATCGCAAGTTCCACTCGGTCCACCCTTAATCTGCCAATTTCCTCTGATGACTGCGATTGCTAACTGCGACCGCCGATTGCGACCCGCCGATCAGATCTGGACCATTGATCGGCCAAATCGGACGGCTGTTGTGCATTTATCTTCTTATGCCTCTGATACTTGGTTTTTTCACTATTTTTATGTGTTTTTGCTTTCCGATAGTGCTTTTCCGCCATCCTAAGGGTTCCGCCATCCTAAAGGTTCTTCTCCTGCGCTGGCTTTTATCCTTGGCATGATTTTACTGGATTTCAAAGACTTAAAGAGCATTTTTGGATTCATTTTTGGGCATTTTTCCAACAAGGCTAACAAGCCCCAACCTACACGAGGTTGCTACCTCAATTTTCTGCAAGTTGCAACATGCAAAGAAGCTCAAACTCCCATATGTTTTCTGTAGGCTACAATCCATAGGAGGATCCTATCTCAACTAGCTCCAACAGGATATTTGTCAAGCCTCAACTTGAAAGTTGAAAGGAGACTACCATCCCCTGATGCAAACAGGAAATAACAATGTGTTGGTTTACCTAGTCATAAATTCTACATATCTCCATCTTCATTTCTACATCTTCTTCCCTTCAACTATTCTTCACATCAGCTTTATAAGTGTCAGGTATCTAATGCATAATTGATCAATCAACTCCCTCAGATTCTCCCATTCTCTAACATTTTTATGTCTTCCAAAATCACATATTTTATAAATATATTTTGTTGGTTGTTTGTATCCCACATAGGAATATGAAATGAATAGGCTTGACTCTTTGCCTTCCACTCATTCATTTCCAAACTCTTCATATCTTGAATATTAGAACTCAAAAATAAATAATCCATCCAATACTAATTTCAGCCACATGCAATCATTAAATGCATCAACCTAATGCCAACATCAAATACCAATATTTATCATTAAGGCATCACAATAATCTTTGCCTTTCCCTTGGAGTCTTGCCTTTACATCATAACAATTCAGCTCAATCTACAATTTCACATCACAACAAATTCTTCAATATAGCAATCTTTGCAACATTTTCCAAGCATATCACAATTCCTTCGTGTTGCTCCCTTGATTGTTGCTCTTGTGCTGCTCCTTTTCTTTCTTTGCCTTGTTGTTTCTTCCCGCTCTTTTTCCTTTTTGTCTTGTTGTTGCTCCTTGCCTTTTTGGTCTTGCACTACTCATATGCCTTTGTTGGTATTGCGCTGCTCTTTTGCTTGCTTCTCCTTTTCTTTTCTCCTGCATACCTTGTTGCTCCTATTGTCTTGCTGCTCTTGCATAAGTTTCCTGTGTTCCTTGTTGCTCCTTTGCTTGTTTCTATTGTGTTTTTCCTTTGCCATCAATGACAACAATGTCAACAATCTCCCCCTTTGATATTGATGGAAACACATCTATCCTCCCCCTTTTGTCCTCAATATTGATAAATTAGCCTCCATCCTTATGCTTATCTGCCCCTTTAACAACAATGGAAAGGGGGTCTAAAAATATAAATTTCTCACAATGGTGTTTATACATGTGCGCAATTTTCTGAACAAATACTTTGACAAGCATAACTAGGTTAAGTTCGAAGCCTCTATTTTCTTGGAGTTGTCTTTAGTGCGACTTTTTGGAAGCTTTTCCGGTGACTTTTTCTGGTCAAATTTTTCTAAAATCCGGCAACAATTTATTGAAATCACAAGCTTGATGGGTAATCCCTTCACAATCAAAGTGCCCTGGGGGTTTTTGAGGGTGCTGAATTCAAATATGCAGTTAAAAAACCAATTTGAATAACACAAAACAAGATTTCACCTCAAATTTTTCTGCCGGATTCTGGCATCGGAATCTCCAAAAAGTCGCACTAAAGACAACTCCAATATTCATCAATGCATAATAATAACGCTCCAATCAATAGACTGTCCGTGCAAATATCAATGTAACCAACATATATCAAATCCTGTGACTTAAATTTTTCAAAGCTTTTTTCGGGTCAAACTCAAGTAATAATGTTGCCAATATATCTAATATGTCACTCCCTATATTGGAATGCTGGCAAGCCCAATGTTAATGTCAACCTATCCCAAATCATTGAATAACATTGCATATAGAACAATACTATGAGTGTTTGCAGAGCTACTACCCGCAGAAGGCAGTTACGTCCTGCAGATCACGAATGAAGTCTCAGCTTGGCAGGTGGCGTATCGAGTTGATTTTTCATATAGATTCTGAGCATATGAATGACTTCAATGGCTCGGATGCTAGAAATAGTGACTCGATGCATTGTAATATATAGATATATATCCATATTGTGGAGATTATACTATGGCTTGCACTTCATTTGAAATATGCATTCGGAAGTCCGTTGTGGCCTGCACAAAGATATAACTGTGGTGACTACAATGAAATTGGTTCTGGCACTACTACATGTAGGGGGTTTTAAGACAATATTTAAGACAATATTTGAGTCAATTGTCTTAACTTGAAGCAAAAATAAACTCAAATATTGTCTTAAATATTGTCTCTAACGGGGTGTCTCAAAATATAATGTCTCAAAAATTTGTCTCTATAAAGACAATATAGAACACATATTATTATTGTCTCTATAAAGACAATTTGATTTGTCTCTCTAGAGACAATTTCATTTGTGTCTCTTTAGAGACAATTACATTTTTGTCTTTTTAGAGACAATTCCATAATTCAAACTATTGTCTCTCTAGAGACAATATAAAAAATTATTTAAAAAAAAATAAATGTCCATAAACTATTGTCTCTCTAGAGACAATAAAAAAAAATTATTTAAAAAAAATAAATGTCCATAATTCAAACTATTGTCTCTCTAGAGACAATACAAAAAATTATTTAAAAAAAAATAAATGTCCATAATTCAAACTATTGTCTCTCTAGAGACAATATACAAAATTATTTAAAAAAAATAAATGTCCATAATTCAAACTATTGTCTCACAATAAAAAAAATTATTTAAAAAAAAATAAATCTGCTCAAACTATTGTCTCGGATTTGCTCTGCCAATTGTCTCGGATTTGCTCCTGCCAATCTATCTGTGTATCCATCTCTATCTACCTATCCATCCATCCATCCATTCAACTATATGCATGTCTGGATATACATATGTAAGCCTGCAGATCTATGTTTTATAGTGTGTGCTCTCCTAAAATTTGGGATATGCGTGCACATTGCATTTATAGGGTGTGCCTTGGGAAGTATGTATCCATTTTGACTTTTTCTCCATCTCATTTGCAAGGAGAAAAGATATATCGAACTGGTTAACATTAAATAACAAGGACTTGACAATTACTGTACAATAAATAAACCATGCTCATCCTGATTCAGGGACCAAATAAATTCCCTGGTCCATTAAATCAGAGAAACATACACCAGAGAAAATTCAGGAAAACAAAAATATTCGATAATACAAAAAATTACAAGCTACACAGGCAGCATCCTCAAAACTGCCAGCGCTCTAGTTGCACCTCTGCTTCAGTTAGGTCTTTTTGAGCTTTCTTCCTACGATAAAATATTGGGCAGTCACGACTGCAATAAGGATAGGACATCAATGTAAGTATAAAAGAGATAGTAATTGTAAAAATAAAAATAAAAAACATCCTATTAATTAAAAACAAATACATGATCACACAAATGTTACAAAATACATCCATAATGTAAATTTAAATCATGTTATGAAAATGTAATACTATGTAATACTTGAAATATAGCATTCAAAAACCTTGTGCAAAGAACATCTTGGTGCAAAGAGCCTTGGCACCACTGACATTGTGCCCATTGTTTACCAAAGAGCATTTCTAATTCCCTCACTGACATTGATCAAATATTAGTGTCATATGATAGAAAATCTAGGTGAGAACAATAGACACAAGGCCTACTTTAAATTCTCCAAATAAAGAGTAATGGTATTAGAATACCAGCTTACCATTTGCAACTGTTTTCTGATACAATTCTGCTTCTCTTCCTTTGTAATGTGAACAAAGTGTCTGATCTTCTTTGCTGCAATGGCAACATGAAATCAGGTAACATCATGAATTTCAGTATGAAGCAACCTAACCAGACATTCTTATTATAAGAAAGCTAGACAGTTTCTTACAAGGAGAGCAGGCATGGAATCATGCAACCTCATAGATTTTTCCACATCAAAAAGATGAACCCTAGTAGCTTTCTAAAGCGCCAAACTGAAATAATAGTTACTCTCAATTGTGCACTACTATAAGCAAGGAAACCACATGCAGGACACCCTCTACATGTATTAACTAAATACGTGATAGGTGTTTTACAACCAATACAACTGAGTTGTTTCTTGACAAATTTCATAATTCCACCATTTGAAGGAGTTGATATGGAAACTGCTCGTGTGTGACTACCATGAAGAAGCTCCTTGCTTGCATTCTTCAGAATGGGCTCAAATATTCTCAACAGCGGCTACAGAGCAAAAACATGCACTAATCAAAAACACTTAGCTGGAAAGAATTACTATCTATCAAGATATATTTGAAACATAGGTGAAATTTTCAAAAAGAGCATAAACAGCAAGTGATGATGCTTTGGTCTTTCACCTTGCTCAGTTGATTCTCCAAATAATATTGTGGATCAATACGGATGTTATTCTCCAGTACGTAAATTGGATCCTCAGATTTCTCATATGCCTAAGCCCAAGTAAACACATTAGTCATTATATCCATAATCCCTCTGTAAATTATGCCTCCAAATAAAACATAACAAAATAATTAAAATAATCATTTTTTAGTGCAATATCAAGACTTATGTTGAGCACAGAAGGGGTTAATTATTACCTTGGCACTTTTTGCAGCCTTTATGATGACATATGGAACACGATCACCCACAGTTGGAGCAGTTGCAGCATCCCTCTGTAAACCAGGGGCAACTTGGCTTTAAAACACAACAAAATAATTAAAATAACCATTTTTTAGTGCAATATCGAGACTTATGCTGAGCACAGAAGGGGTTAATTATTACCTTGGCACCTTTTGCAGCCTTTATGATGACATATGGAAAACGATCACCCACAGTTGGAGCAGTTGCAGCATCCCTTTGTAAACCAGGGGCAACTTGGCTTTAAAACACGATATCAATTTAAAAAATCCAACAATGGACTCATTGTCAATAAAAAGCAAAATATTACAAGAGTCTTTAGATGCACTGCAGTAATAAAAATAGAGAGATAGGATTGAAATGGAACCAAAAGGCATTGCACCATTCATTATACTTGTTCTGAGAAGTTATTTCCAGTATTTACCTTCCGCATGCGCTCAGCTAGTTCCATGTGCGTTGCCTTGACTGCATAGTCATCTCCAGTCTTTGTCAGACCCTGACTCAACAAAGATATTGTTAGCACAGGCAAACAACAATGCCCTTAAGAATATGATGATAGCCTTGATAAAGGATATTACCTACAAACATCTGTTTCTGCCGCAGCTAAACAATAATCAATTTTTCTCAGCATGAGATTAAAAATGCAGATATATTATATATTGTCATGTTTTGATTCTCTTCAATTGTATAAGAGCCTCCCTTGACACTTCTTCCTCCCATTGCTAGCAGTAAATATTGACTGAATCCCTTCCAAGTACAGAATGTAGGGAGAAGAAACATGACAGACTTAAAAACGAAACTTCCATGGCCTGCCCCAACTAGGTATATAGTATATACTTCTAACACTTGAAACCAGGAATATGTAATAAGTGACTTTCTCGCAATGTAAATCTCCTCTTCCCCCTATCATATTTTATCCATTTCAAAAGTAACAAATGGTCAAACAAATTTGGTCATAAACATGCAGAAGGATTCATTGTTCTCACCTTAGTTATCACCAAAAGTGACAAATCCATTATGTTCATTAACAAGTCAGAAATAGTGTTCTTGACATACTGCACTGCACCAGGTATGTCACGATCAATGAGTATTTTTTGAAGGCACTCAGTAACCAAGTTCTTCACCAGCAGGCAATTGTCCCTTCACACTGTTTCAATGCCTGTTGATATGGAATATTTAAAAGATCAGGAATATTTAATAATTAAGAAGGTATCAAATAAATTATTTTTCTAAGAGCATTTTGAGCCTTCACAAACACTAAGGCCTGTCTTTGAAACAAAAAGAT
Source organism: Pinus tabuliformis (assembly GCA_031772625.1). Taxonomy (NCBI): domain Eukaryota; kingdom Viridiplantae; phylum Streptophyta; class Pinopsida; order Pinales; family Pinaceae; genus Pinus; species Pinus tabuliformis. The sequence continues at coordinate 709,713,657 of CM062815.1, forward strand.
CAGGTTTGTCACCTTTAGTATCCATTTTGTCATAAGCATCTGGCTTTGTCCACAACAACCCAGCATATCTTTTCTTGCTAATCAACAAGAATGGGTAGTATATTTTTTCAAATTCTATTTTAATAGGCTGCATAAAAGCATATGTTAAATAACACACTGATTAGATGCCAAAGATGCACCAAACAAATGCAGATAAGCCACAGAAAAGCATAACTGATCATCATGTCTTGTGCATATTTACAAAGATCTCATGGAAGTGGAATGTCAAAAGAAGATTAGTTTTAAAAAGAAAGGTGATATTAAAACATTCATCCCTACAAAAACATCATTAACAACTCTAGAGGCTTCACAGATATTTAAAATTCTTGACACTGTACCTTTGTAAATGTACCACTAATATAATCTGAGGCTTCCCTCCCTAGCGTCATGGCCTCTTCTATATTTGGTACACCAAACTGTATCATAACTGAATCTATATCTCCATATACAACCTAGATTCAAATATAAAAATATAATATCAAGATTTACAGTAGAAATCTTGGTTAGGATCAGATCACCCATTATGATTTCAAGAACTTGGACTATCACCAATACAACAAGTGTACTTCCTGTCATTACTGATCCAGTTCAAAGGTTACAAATGCCTTTAGTTGCTAAATAATAGCCTACCTCAGCATTATACTGGTAACCACCAACTATTTTGAACCTTTCTTCAACTAGCCTCTTTGTATGCTCTATCATTTGACGGCCTGACAGGTGGAAAAAAAATGAGACGATTAATGATATGAAATTTTAAAACAATATGTAAAATCGATATTGTCTGATGGAACAGAGCATGTGTCAAAAGATCAAACTGGACTTGTAATCAAAATATAATAAGAGGGCCTAATCATATCATCTTAGTTGTACAAGTACACATGACTAATTAATGCAATTCAAGAACTCGATCTTATTTGTACAAGATTGTCAATTATAGTTCATAACCAAAACATTATGCCAGGAGGAAGAAAAGAATTACATGGATATAATTGATGCCCAAAAATAATCAATGTGAATGGCTGATACATGCATATATAGAATAAGAGAGGACTGCAAGCATCTCTATCTTGTAAGTAAAAGAAGCACCAATAACATTACAACTAGGAAAAACAAGGGGAGAATCAAGGTGTCCATGGATTTAATGTTTTTTTCCATGGAAGAACTGTGAAATTACCATAGCTCGTCACACTCGACGAAATCTCCAAACAGGGCAATTGCCCAACAGTGGCACCAGTAAACCCATAAACTGAATTCGCACTTATCTGCAAGTGCACACAGTCAAAACTATTTTATGCATTTCACCAGCATACCTAGTTTTACTTTTATTCCATGTCCAAGCCATAATTAATACAGACTTGACAAAGTTGTAATTACCTTCAAAGCCAATTGTCGGCCATCTAAGACAGCCTTTTCAAAAGGATCTTTAGCCTCCTAAACAAGATTACAGGAAGTTAAAAACTGAGATGCTAAGTGGAAAAAATACAAGCATGTAACATGAACATAGGAAGCACTTACTTCACCACCTTTAGGTCTGCCTTGGCTCTTTTCCTGGCAGCCAGTAACTCTTCTAGGATCTCTGGTAATATGCCCTAGGAAACAGGAAAAAGAGCATTCAATTTAGCATCATCGAAAATGGTCAGCATATGATGGTTAAAAAGTAAATAATGAAATAAGTATCAACATAGTGTTTGACATGCAAAGACATTAAGGTCTTAGCATCCTACTTTACTTTTAATCCTTTCTAGTAGCATAGCTTCTGGTGCCTATGTTAGTGTTACAACGGTACAACTGTGCATTATACAGCTGGGATGACTAGGACAGTGTATTGGGATCTCATCCACATAGCAATTTGACTGCTAAAGTCTACCATACATGTTAGGGAACCTATCTACTTTTTGTACATTGATGAATCAACCAAATCTGAATCTGAATCTACTGAAAACTTCAAAATATGTATCATAAAAGTAGCCTAGGGTTTATTGTCCATTATCCGAAACTTCTTCAGAATCTCAATTGCTTACTTACCTGTGTTCGAGGACCAGCTCACCTCAACTCAGCCAATCCTCCAAGACCAAGAAATAATACATGTCAACTTCACTTGCCAGTTTCTTATTGCACCATGGGATAGATTTTTTTAAACTAATTGTTAGGACCAGGTAATCTACATACAACACAAATATAAGCATATCAAATTTATCATAATTAAACAAATAATAAAATTTAGGACCTGCAACGGTCTTAGTGATGCCCATAATCTGTAAGTACTCATAAATCCATGAGTACCAAGCACAAGAGGCTACTTTAGCCCAGAAAGGGACTTCTTCAACTTGCACACATGGGTATCCCATCCTAACAAAGATATTATATTTGAACCCAAGCTGAAACAAAACCATGAATCACTCTTCCTACCACCTGCATCTCTGGCCCTGTCAAAATCCACTAAAGCATGCAGTAACTCAAAGCATTGTGCCAGTGTGCCCTTTAAGTACCTCACATACCTCAGACCATGGAGCATATTTGTAGCAACCTCAGCTCAACCATATATTAGCAGCCAAGCTGGACAATAAATTGGTGTCTGAGCCCCCCTTGTTTGTGAGACAAGGGATCTCATGCACACAGCAATTTGACTGCTAAATTATACCAAATATGTTAGGGAACCTATATACTTTTTGTACGCTGACGAATCAACCAAATTTGAATCTTAATCTACTGATAACTTCAAAATATGTATCATAAAAGTAGCCTATGGTTTATTGTCCATTATCCAAAACTTCTTCAGAATCTCAATTGCTTACTTACCCTTATTCGAGGACCACCTCACCTCAACTGAGCCAAACCTCCAAGTCCTAGAAATAACACATGAGGTGTATATCCTTCATGTCAACTTCACTTGCCAGTTTCTTCTTGCACCATGGGATAGAATTTTTTTAACTAACTTTTAGGACCAGGTCATCTACATATAACACAAATATAAGCATATCAAATTGATCATAATCAAACAAATAATACAAGTTAGGACCTGCAACAGTCTTAGTGATGCCCTTAATATGTAAGTACTCATCAAAAAAACAAAGTATCTTCAAAATTTGTTTTGTTGCACACATAATTAGTTTATGTTTGGACCCTCACAACCTAGTGCGCTCCTTAGAAGCTAGAGCGATGCATGTTCAAGTTATTAAAATTTAACACATATCAATCCTTTTTGTCCTCTTTTTGGGAGGCGCTACATTAATTGTGGGTGTGGAATGCTCATCACATTGAACACCCTCCTCATTATTTCTGTCTCCCATTCACTGAAATTCAACAATGGTTTCCTGCCAAGGTTCAGGAATGACTATTGGATGATTTTGTGCAACAAGCAAATCATCATGTGCTTGTATCTCCTCCCCATGCTCACTCCCAGATGTTTCACCTGATTCCTATACACAACACACTTTAACTTGTTATAATAACATTAAAACCTCCAATTGATTTATTGCATTATTCATATAATATTATAAACAACTAACCTCATATCCATAACTAGTAATTATTTTTTCCCCTCGATTTATCATGTGTTGGCGAAGACCTTGGGAACCATGTAATACAACATATGTTAGGTCTTCCTCTAAAGCTTCCTTTTGAAACTGGTGAACCTACATTAACAAAGATAATCATATCTATAAGGTAAAATAACTAATAAGATACAATTAACTCAACGTGACCATGGTTACTTTGCCTAAAATAGAAAATATAATAGATGGAAATATCACTTACCATACCACCACGAATACTATTATATCCACCAAAGCCTAATTTGTGAGATCCAATTTTTGACACCCTAGCTTGGGTTGCTTTTCTTATATCTCGTAGGCGTCTCTTAGCTCCTCCTTGTGTAGATGGCGTATAGTTTGGATTTCTAAGGACTTTCCTCTTAAACTTGGCATCTTTCATAAGTTCATCCCATGTCACTTGGTCTGTGATCCAAGTTGGACGTGGATACATCAAGTTTTTTGTCAACTTTGTCCTTAAATTGGACCTCTTTGAGTGCATTTATTTACTTGCAATCTGTAAAATAAGTTCCTTATCAAATCCAGGATTACCAAATGCTATTACTACATCTTTAAATAGTTCCTCTTTTTTGGCATTGGCTTGTTTCCTCCAATCCATTTCGATGGTATTTCCAAATAATTCTTATGCACGACGAAAAATAAAGTGATAAAATTTCAGCCTTGTTTCATCCTTCAAGACATTTCCTTCTGAAGTGAGCAAGATTGTAACTTCTTGCATTCCTTTTGTGGTCACCGATGATATTGTTGTAGTCTTGGGGATTGAGGAACGTTCCCTTATAGATACATTAGGCACTGTGTCACTTACTTCCTGCATTTACTGAAATTGTGGAACTATTAAGAACCCAACCAAAATATGAAACTATTTTTCATATCTAAAATAATGATCCTAAAGATAACAAATGAAATTATAAAATAAAATAAAATAATTTTACCTGTTGATCTCTTGCAGGAGCTACACTCTCCAACATTGACATTTCCCATAACTGAATTTGTTCAATTATTTCTTGTCTGATTTGAACATTTGCAGGAATATCTGGTAGGAGCCTTAACATTTTTGTTTGTGGGTCTATAAGACTCCTCAAAGAAACTTGTTCTGGTCCTGGTGGGAGAATGCTGACTAGACCCACATTTGATGTAGAGGGCATGTTATGGGGTTCTGGTCTAGGTGTAGATGGCATAACATGACCCTCTATACCAACAGATTGTGTAAAGGGCATGTTATTGGGTTCTGGTCTAGGTGTAGATGGCATAACATGACCCTCTATACCAACAGATTGTGTAAAGGGCATGTTATGGGGTTCTGGTCTAGGTGTAGATGGCATAACATGACCCTCTATACCAATAGATTGTATAATTGTTGGAGTCACCCTAGAAACATCCTGCAAGGCACAAATATAAATAATAAGATGGAATAACAGATGAATAATGTTGAAATATGTAACTAGGTTCGATCTTCATAATGACATATCTAATCACAATTCTATGTAATTTATGTAAAAAAAGGAAAAAGAAGATTATTTTTGTTATGACTGAGGCATGGGTTTCATGAACACATAAAGAAGCAAGTCTCGTTATAGAATGACAATATCTCGAAAGACTCATTAAAAGAAGGTCATGAAGGTGGCAAATGATCAATGAAATGTAGTGTAAAGTTGCAAATAATCATGGCAACCAAAATACTAATCAGTACAGATAGGTGTCCATGAGGTATGTATAATAATTTTCTTTTAAAGGGTCCATCATAAGATGTAGTAGGGTTGAATTTATGGGTTTATATTTTAAGAAATACCCTAGTATTTAGAAACCTTAATCTTAAGGTATTTGTTCCCTATGATTTGATTTCTAGGGCATGGGATAAACTCTAGAATGACATAAAGGGAAAAGAGTATGATCTAATGTTTGAATTTAAGAAACCCTAAAAATGCCTCTTGATTACATAAAAACCCTAAATAAGTAACTTGACATCATGTTTTGGAATAACATATTGCTTGGGTTATTTGTTAAAATAGTATTATATGTACAAGAAGAAAAAAACAGATGGGGTGATCCATTTGAAGGCATGATGTAGCTCTTCGTAACACCTCATAAATCATGGAGTCGTTGTGCAAAAACTTTATTAAATATATGCCCTAGATTTCTCAACAAATAACATAATAAAACTCACATAAATAAATGGTTGAATCTTACATCTTGCATAACATTAGATGTATATGGGGGCATTAATGATCCCTGCATGCCAACATTGGTTGTATTGAGGGGCATAAATGAATCCTGCATGCCAACAAAATGCACGCTTAGTAAAAACACAAATATTAATAAATATATATAGTGAAATAAGTTAACTAAATGCACAAAAATATTGAACAAGTTTTACCACTATCATTACCTTAGATGTTTTATAAGGTGTTATAGGGGTTGGAATGACTTTAGCAATTGCCTGCATTCCACAAACATAAATTAGCATAATATAATAAGGAATATAAGATAATTGAACATATAAAAGACAATATTCAAGCTTACCTCATGCATCATCATAGCAACGTCTTGCCCTCGTGCATTTGTTAACATTTCCATGAAAGTAGTGAATATCATTGAACCCCCCATAGTAGCATCAGTAACACCCATGGGTACATTCTTAAAAAAACACATAATAACATAAAAATAAGAAAACCTTGATCAAAAAACCGATAAGAAAATAGAATCGGTAACACCAAATATGTGTTGAGTGAGCATTGAAGATCTGTCCAACACTTTGAGGCAAGCTTATCAGAGTGTTCTGACAAGCATTTAACTAGTCACAAACAAACTTTTGAAGTATCATTTTAAAGTTATTTCTAAAAACAAATCCAACCTCTAACTAAATCAACAACATAAATAATACAAATACCAAAAGCAACATAAATACCTGGTTTGCCATTTTGTATAGAATAATGTAATAGAAATCTACGAAGAAAAGTTTGTGGACACTCGTTAGGATCATTACATAAATAAATGTTGAAATATATGACAACGTGTAAAACCATAAAATTATTCTAAAATATGTTGGTTTAAACTTCTATGCATGTAATACTAATTTCATTGAGGAGTTCTCTGGATTATATTACAAAGGGTAATGCATTGTCTTAAATTGTTGTCGCATAATGCAAAGTAATCTCTGTAGAATATCTCCTTGCTGCCTATAAACATTACTTCACTATCTCATTGCAGCCACAATCAACTCCAAACCAAACCTTGCTTGCCTCAAAACCCCAGACCATACCTCAAGATGATTTGCTGCCACATAAAAACCTTAGGGGTGATTCGTTGCCACAAAAAATCCCTTATAGGTGGTTCGCTGCCACAATTGATACCTCAGGGATGATCTGTTGTCATCAACAGTGCCTCAGAGGTATCTTTCTATCCCAGAATTGCTTCATAGACATATTGCTGCCACAGTGAAGCCTCAGATTTAATGTGCTGCTATAGATAATTCCTTAGAGATAGGCCAATGCCTCAGATAATGTCTCAGGGATGATTTGCTGCCCAGATAATGCCTCAAGATAGTTTGTTGCCATAGTTAGTGTCTGTTCGATCATTTATATAACAACATTCGGAAGTTGGATTAAAGTGAGAGATTTTAGAAAATTAAATGAAAGTCTGGTTGGTTGACTCTCTGCAATTATGGATTGAAACCAACGAGGTTCCATATATGGTGCTCAAAAAATAAACAGTGTTCCTAACAAACAAGCATCATTTTGTATATAAAATATTTAAATAAATTATCACCAGTTTATATTAAACTGTGAAATCAACATTTGAAAAGTAATGCATATGAAGCATATTAAGCATGCATGGAAACTACTAATCGGAGTCCAAATTATTATTATGATAGATGAAGCGATATGGTGTGTTGCCTTAGAAGAGCACCAATATGCAATAAAGAACCTTGAAATATGCTTGGAAAATGAAAATACATAAAATAATGTAGAGCACTGGTGGCAGAGAGGGTATAAAAACTCAGAATTATGTTTAACCCTCCAATATAGTTAACCACACATGGAATAAGTGAATTCAAATGAATGACAATGCAGTGAATGCCCATGAGCTCTGGTTTCATCAATTCATGAGTAAATGTTGGTGTGGGATTAAACCAAATAATGCCAATTTCATGCCTCATACTTCTCAAAGACCCAAGCTACAAATTTCATGGCTTGGTATTGTACCTATGCGCAGATTTATGAAGATTTGAGATGTTCAGAGGAGAATCAATCATATTTCCATAACACCCCTCTCGAACCTATTTCATGCTAACGAATTAGAGTCTAGTGCCAAACACATGATCACATATCCAAGCAAAAGATCATCCCAGTGCATCTCCTAGAATGGTGGATATCAAGTGACTCAAACTAATGAAGAGAAGCCACGATTTGACTCCAAGACTATTGAAGATTGGAGAAATTCACTTTTTCGTGTTGCAGACATTAGTGGTTTCGAGTTGGAGGCATGCAATACTGGGTGAAAACTCAACCTTCACTATCAATGATAGTATTTTATGTTTGATAAATAGACATAGACGTTTGTTTCTCACTGTTATATTTATTTTCTTCTGAATAACTAGCAAGGAGCTGGAGATGGAGCTGCTAGATAAGGTGGATAAATGTCTGTCAGAAATAGTGAAAAATCCAGAGTTGCCCGTGGCCGACTATCCAACAGGCTTGAATTTTAAGCTTCAAGATTTTGAAGAGGCAGTGCTGTTGCAGCAACAGCAAAGGGGGAAATCTCAGATATTGGGGATAGTAAGGTTAGGTGGCATAGGAAAGACAACTTTTGCAAAACATTGAAAAAAGATGAGATTTTAACCCTATTTTTCATGTGGACCCATACCTTTTAAAATTGAAAAATATATTTGGTGTAAACATGCTGAAACCTTTGCACTACTCTACTAGGAATGGAAAAGAGTATATATCAAGACTATTGCATACAAAACAACTAGTGCCAAAATGATAATGTTGATGTCACTAAGTTCTAAACATTGAAAATAGATACAATGAAAAGACAAGCACCTAACTCAATCAATATTTCCATAATATTGAAATATATGTCCCCCAAATCTAGACTAGATGACCTAAATTCACTACCCAGTGATAGATAGAGAAATAGGTACTTTGAGGCCAAATGTTTTAAGAAAAAACTAGATGATAACATGGGTAAAAGTATGGAGAATATTGTGAACCCATATGTTAGAAAAATGAGATAGGGAAACTTGTAGTAGAATTAGTGTTGGTAATCTTCCAGTATGAATGTCACTAATAAATTTAGCTCCGATTGTAATCAAATGTTTTTATAAATATCCTCCATAATATTCCAAGGAATTTAATAAAAAGTTTTGAGATCAGAACTAGTTTCAGAAATCAATTTCAAGAGACAAAATCCAATAGTCCTAAGAATAAAAAAGACAGTCCAATTCCTTCCTTGTATTTGGGGATTAACACTATCTTCAGGTTGAAATAAATTTACATTTTTCCAATTCCCAAGTGAAATTTCATATCCATGTTAGAAAATTTGTAAACTCAGATACATCTAACCAATATGATGTTTGCACCAAAAGAGCCTAGGTTCCTTCTACAACATTCATGGAAATGAGATGATCCATCATCTCTTTCATGGCACATTAAATAAGGAAACTAACACAATCTCATGTAAATCAAGATCTAGAATGCACCTAGACATAGGAAACTCGAGGATGAATATCTATCTTGAGTTCACACAAATGGTCGATGTATGCATTATTGTAACTCTAAATATCCAACCTAAATTTAAATAGATTTGGCTAATGTATATGTTAATTTATAGAAATGTACTTCAAAGAAAACCCAAGTGCCTAGAGAGGGGCTGATGACATAAAATTGAAAACCCAAATCATGGTTACAATACTTAAATATAAAATGCTATGTTGTTTAGTTTGAACATATAAAGGAACTTACAAGCATATCTTGCATGAGAAGTGTGGGAAGAGGTTTGAAAGAGGGAAATATGGCATCATTTAAAACATCTCAGAAACCACTGCGTGCAGATTGTTGCATCTTTGAAGCTCTCCTCCTTTCCATTGTCCAAAAAACTTCATAAACCATTTTTTCCATCTATACATAACCATCCTGAGAGACGACAATAAAGATTGGAATAGACCTTCCATGTACTACCAAATTCAATTCTGCCCATTTTGTGTTGAACTCATGGAAGACCGAGAGGCCACAAAATTGGTGCAACCTAAATTTTTAAAATGGGTTTATGAGCAAACTACAGAAAAACCCACAACAAATTGAGAATGAGTAGTTGTGTAAGTATAAAGGTCCCCAGAATACAAGGTTCCCATTGATAAACAAAATGAAACCTCAATACCCTTCGAGGGGCCAATAATAATGTAGAAAAGCCACCGAAAATTTAGATTGAGATAGTAAATTGGATTATCACAAATTTGTCTTGTAATCCATGATTCAACTGTAGCAAATTATAAGTTTCTTCCATGGAAATAAATTGAGTACTGCTAGAAACACGAGAAAGAACTTGTTGACTCAACAATAAGGTAAGATGAACAAAACACATCCAAAAACAACCAACTCCATCAAAACCTTTCGAGAGGACACGCGGGATTCTGGGGGGTGCTGCTTTGGAGGTCTGTAGTAGCATATGTAGGAGGATCAGCCTCATGACATTTTTCTAACATTTCCCTGAAACGTTTCATGACCTCCTCATACTTATTAGGTGGATCAAAGCCTTGGAATTTCTCTAACATTTACCTGGAAATCCTCATGATCTCTTTATACCTATTGAGCGTAAAATGGGCCATCATTAAATGATTAAAAGTCAATGTACTCAATGTCATCTCAATGTCGTAGATGGTTTTCAGTGGCCTCTTCTCTTTCCTTTAAATTCCATGGTTATTTAAAGATTAATTACCATTTGTGGTATTTTTTTTCCTTAATCATGATTTTCAACTTGACAAGGAGACAAAAGATATCTTCCAGCGTTTCCAAAGTGGGGTGAACTTGGTGAAGAATGATGAAAAGATATTGAAGGGACTATTTTACATCGCTATCAAGGATGTGGATGTTTTTGATGTAGAGGAATTAAAAGATGAATTCCATGTAAAACTTCTACAAATTTGTAAAATATATCGTGAAAACTTCCTGACAAAGATGTATGGAGGAATGGTTAAACTTGCTACAATGCCTCATTTTACTCAACAAGAATATCATCAAGTCTATATGATATAGATTTGGCTATAGAGGAAGAGCTAGGACATAGTTATGAGAGTGGTTGTGCCTTCTTGAGGTATTTGAAACTTGTTATTGCCCATATAACAGTGAAGGATTGGACCCCTGTAGATTTGAAGCATGTTGCTATGAAGGTTGATATCCTTTGCAGGAACTTGATTTCTGCTATTAAGGTAGGATGCCTTTCTGTGCTAGGTACGAACAAGGTGCTTATGAATTTTGACACTTAGGAAGTGGTAGGGGATGCTCCAATAGAACTTGGGGATCTCTACATTGATCTCCAGGACACAAGTCTTGAGCTTGTAGCTTTAGATGAAACTACATCAAATGATAAAAATGTATGTTGTCTCAGATCAAGACTAGAAAGTGTCTTGGAAAGAAGAGGTAAAAATGGTGATCTATGGCACTCTAAATTTCAATACTTCCTAGTTATGGTGGGTAAGGTTGCATGGAAAAAAAAAGGATGTAAAATGTATAGGTAAGACTCAAAACAACATTAAAAATTCAAGAAGTTTTCATCAGAAATTTGTTTAAAACCAAAAACTTGCCAAGTGTCCACTGTTAACCAAGTACCCACAAGAAACCCACTAAGAATCCACCAAACACTAATAAGAACCATCAGGTTCCTATCAAATGCTGACTTGAATCCCATCATGGAGGCTGATGCACAACGAGAAACTATGACAGAGGATATGTAAAGGTAGACACCACCACATTCTTGACTAATCGATTACAGGAAGTATATGAGACCCATCTAAGTGTCAATAATATCATATAACATAATGCCTCATAACATGTTATGGAAAGAAGAGATTGAAAACTTGGTGGAATAATTTTCTGTTATGGGAAGAAGACATTGAAGACTTTGAGGAAGAATTTTTTGTTACAGTATTTGAGAAAAAGTTAGACGAGGAATGTCATAAATAGATAGAGACATAAGAAATTTTCCTCATGAGTTATAGGTAGGTAATATGTATGGAGGATAGATGATGTGAAAATTATAGGTAGGACTCGAGACCATACTAAAAATTCAAGGGTTTCCATTAGTAATTTGTTGAGGACTGACAACCCATCAAGTGTCAACCAAGTGCCTCCTAGCAACATAGAAAAGTACCCACCAGTGCTAATGGGAATCACAAAGTTCCCATAAAATGTTGACTTAAATCCAATAGGTTGCCAAAGAATACTCAAGAGATATATTTTATCACTAGTGAAGGTACTTCAACATTTTTAGGAAATGAATCTAGAGAATTAGTTGTAGAGAATATGAACAATTATGTCATGATGTGGTAACAAGAGCATTTTTTGGACCATGAGGATTGGAATTTGGATGGTTGAATTTAATTTGATATTATGAGGTTATAAATTTGATGGTTCATAGGCTATATGCATGAGTTTCAAATTGGAAATATGTAATAACAACTTCTAATAAGGTTTGATGGGATAATTTTCTTGGATTGAATATGTTTCAGACTAGAGATGTTCCTCATCTACATGTAGCAAAATGTAAAATGAAATTATATGATAAAAAATGGTAGGTGGACACATCATTCACACACATTATGAGAAATTCCATAAGGTTTTGATAAAGATGATGGAAAACATAATAAACTATTAGTAATGTAATGTTGGTATTCTAGAGAGTCTATCTGGAGGTTGAGATACATTGGGAGATATATAATATCCAAACTAGTACTTGTGGAACATTCTGAAGAGATGTGAATCACTTTGTGTCAAAATACTCCCAAGTTCTATATAAAATAAGTATAATAAATATCACCCCAGCTCAAGCCATGGCAGAATATGGAAAACATGTAGTAATAACATAGTTGGAGACTAAGAAAATAAATAGAGGAAAGAGTGTAGATCCAGATACTAGAATGGACATTATGCCAACCAATGTTGAAAGAAGAAGATGGGAAGGCCAAGCAACAGAAATAGGTTGCAGGGAGTCCAATCATTGTAGCAAGAGTGGATGAGTTATCATCACCACTTGAGATTTCCTTCTCGCGGTGTCTTGTTCATCTTTCAACACTATGTTAAATGTTAAGTGGTATATGAATAGTGGGGTATCAATACATGACTTTCACTCTTCAACATGGTTTAAGAGTAGGAAAAAGGAACTACAGTGCAGTTGGGTGATGATACTACATATCCTATGAAAGAAGTGGGCCCCATTTCATTCTAGAGACTAATTGTTGAGTTGAAAGATCTTTTGTTTAATCGTGGTTTGAAGAAAAATCTATTTTCAAATTCTTCTATGATATATTTTCAGTATAGAGTTTCATTTGAAGGAAAACAATGCACTATCAATGATTGTAGTCTAGCAACTCCAAGGACTTTCACTAGATGTGTTTAGGATGGTGATGAAGCAAACTTGATGACTTGAAAATGAACAATAGTCTCTAAAATTTCTAACATTGTTGTTTAAAACATACAAAGAATGCACTTCCACAAGGACATGCAAAAGAATTTGGTAAAATTGCTCCCGCCTAAACATAGTATCTATGAAAGAAATTTACATTAAGTAGGACTCGATCACCATGATGAACATACATTTTTAATAGATCTCCCGATGGATGTTCAACAAAATCTTATGGGGGTAGGCAATTTCATACATATAAGACAAAAAATTGTTAGATGACGCAGATATAAACTTGGAACTTTGCTAGATTAAAGTGATAAGACATAGTTTTCAACAAGTTCTTATGACATAAGAATTCATATCCTGCTAAAGGGTGTTCATATTTCAATTTGTTTACTAGTTCTGACAAGTTCCAAAAGTCACAAGAGAGTATGAACACAATATAATAGATTATGACTATTAATTATTTCACAAGCACTTTTTCAGGTGTCTACGAGGCAACATATTTTGTTTGTGGTGCATTTTCCAATGCTTGACCAAAAATTACTCTTAAAAAAATTATAGTTTCTAACTGTTGTGTGAACAGTCACTGTTCTAATCAAATCATACATAAATAATAATTTAGTACTATGCACTCAAGGGTAAAAGGCCACAGTGAGAATGTGGGTGCCTAACATGCATTAAGTTACATTTGTACCCTCATTTAGAATATGGATTTACCATTTTCTAAAGAGTGTTCATATTGTAGTATGTTTACTGACTCCAAAAGGCACGGGATGGTTTCAACACAATATTGCATATTGTGAATTTCAATAATGTAATGAGCACTTTCTCAGGCATATACCAGGAAAAATGTTTTATTTGAACTACATTTCTGATTCTTGCTCCAAAATCACTCTTCAAAAATGTGTAATTACTATTTGTATTAGGTATAATAACTGTTCTAATTAGATGATACATAGATGAAAATTTAGCATTATGCAGTCAAGGATAACAAACCCACAGTGAGAATGTGAATTCCTAATAAGTACGAGTTACATTTGGGTCATGAGTTACAACATGAATTTGACATATTAGACTGATGTTGTAAAATTGAGAAGTTCAAAGATGATGTGGTGTTGCAGATGTGCACTGTACTATTGTGGATATGTCCACTCAACCTAATCTAAGTTGCTTGAGCTAGAACAAGTATATTAAGTCTCAGATTGCTAGCAGTGATTATGAAGGCATTGTTACTATTTAGGATGTAAATACTTGTCATAGTGTCATGATGTACGAAGAACATGAAAAAATAGGCATGGAGTGTGGATTTTTCACACACATATCCAACCAGGCTCATCTTAGGGAGTGATGATGGAAAGGCCAAGGTGTGGTGTACAAGGAAAGAAATAAGTGTTCTCAATATTGACATGACAAAAAATGTTTGTTGTGTCAAGTAAACTCATGGATTAAGGTATTATGTTGCGGTTGGTTCAACAGATCATCACATTCATCAATTACATCATAGTGACAACACATGTCATGTTTCCATTGGTCTAGTAACATGCAAAGATGGAAGCATATTGTCCGTTGGAAGGTGAAAGGATGATGAGTAATATATTGTTTCAATCTCCTCAGAAACAACTCTCTAACCCCCTTAGAAATCTGAAAACTCCCTCATATAGGAGCTAAAAGTCAATGGGGAATAGGGCTCCTTAACTACCTATGGAAAAAAAGGAAACAAAGCATATTCAACCTGACAATATTTTGCATGCTTGTCAACTCTATCAACCTACTGTTTGAGGTAACCTTTCCATAGCATAGGAAAGTTGCTCTTTTGATGTACGAAGAACATGAAAAAATAGGCATGGAGTGTGGATTTTTCACACGCGTATCCAACCAAGCTCATCTTAGGGAGTGATAATGGAAAGGTCAAGGTGTGGTGTACAAGGAAAGAAACAAGTGTTCTCAATATTGACATGACAAAAAATGTTTGTTGTGTCAATTACACTCATGGATTAAGCTATTATGTTGCATTTGTTTCAACAGGTCATCACATTCATCAATTACATCATAGTGACAACACATGTCATGTTTCCATTGGTCCAGTAACATGCAAAGATGGAAGCATTCTGTCCGTTGGAAGGTTTAAGGATGATGAGTAATCTATTGTTTCAATCTCCTCAGAAACAACTCTCTAACCCCCTGAGCAATCTGAAAACTCCCTCATATAGGAGCTAAATTCAATGGGGAATAGGGCTCCTTAACTACCTGTGGAAAAAAAGGAAACAAAGCATATTCAACCTGACAATATTTTGCATGCTTGTCAACTCTATCAACCTATTATTTGAGGTAACCTTTCCATAGCATAGGAAATTTTCTCTTTTGATGATATTTTACGACAAAGAAAGCGATCATATAGATGATCTTTTATGAAAAAGAAAGTTGCTAAGGGTATCCTATTCCAGCATTGGCCCTTCACATTCTTCTAGCTATTATAACTCACAATTACACAAAGATTACGCTAACTTGAAATATTTTCTTTGTTGTTTACTCATGGCAATCTTGAAACAATATATCCTATTCCCAATCAAATTCTCCTCTTGTAAATTCAAAATTTGCCCAAAATAGTGGTTCAAGGCACCGATCTTATGTGGAATGTGGCTTCCATTTCCTTTATTTTACACATAACATGATGCCAACCATCCTAATTCTATAGCTGCTATAGTTAACCTTGTTGTTTACAATCCTTTCCAGGGTTGATATTGTTGGGACACCACCAAACATTGCATGGAATACATGCTACTAGAGTGATCATCCAAAAATAGGAGTATATGTCGTCGTTTTGTGTTTTTGAGGTTGAGGGAGTAAACACATAGGACAACATCAAAACCACTTTCGAAGTTGGGATCTAGCCCTTCTAGCTTCAGAGAGGGATCTCTCTGTAAAATTTAGCTTTGTTTTATGTAAATTTTAGGCTTGTTATGACTTTATTGATTGTTTTGATTGAATGGTTATAACTCCATTGGGCTATGGAGTCTAAATATTTAACTGGATTTGGCATCAAATTTTAGAGGAGTTTCACAGGGTAAGCTAGGTTGCACTAATTGGATCTTTTCATAAATTTAGATGGATTATGAAATAGCAGAAATGTAAGATTCAATAGAAATAAAGAAGCAACTAAGAATTCCATAATTTGACTTCAGTAGAAAACATGAAAATTACTAACAGTCAGAATAGGGTGCTCTATGTAACATGCCCTATTCATCATAGTTTCTATTAAGTAATTGAGATTTTCAGAATAACAGAGGAAGGAAAACAATGTTTAAACATATAAACTGAAGAAACACATCACCATTTTGTACACCACATGAATCCTATGAAAATGTCCCTGTATTATTGATGTTTTCAGCAACTTCAAAAAATTACAATTTACAGAGGCAATTATATTCAGAAATCAACCCTTAATACTTCAAACAATGAAGTATTTATACAAATAATTACAAAATCATCACAAAATCGTTGTCTCAACCGACAGTGTATTATTAGCCTTATTCTCAACAACACAATTTATCTTTGGTAGAAAAATAGGTAACATAAACAACGACATGGAAAGGTGGCTCTGTTTTGGTGGATTCGGTTGATGAATCAACCTCAAAACTGTGTTGTGTTGATGTGTTGGATGTTGTGCTGGCTATTGTTTTGCTGCATTCGAATTTCCATTTAATCCAGTAAATCGCAAATCTCTTCCCACCTTTTTTCATCTTGTATGGTTAATTTAATTAGCCTCTGGTAAATCTCATCAACCTCAGTATATTTTGCAAAAGTTGGCTTCACTGTAAAAACATGTTTTACCTCATTCTAGATGTAGAAGCCATTTGCCATGGTTTCTAAAAATTCTCTGGCTGTCATACTGCTTTTTATGCCACTAAACTTGACACTGCTTCTAGCCATTTCCTTCATCTTCAAAACATAATCTTCCTGAGTGATAAATTTATCATTAATCACATATATGTTTGGCAGCCCTTTCTCGATTAATGCTTCAATTCTGTTGCAAAACCTATTCACTTCCATCTCTACTGTTTCACATCTTTTCTCCAATTGATCAATGAGGTTTATTTTAGTCAAAACTTTCTTGACTTCCAAAATAGTGGCAGTCCTATCACTAATTCCTAATTCTTCGAGTTCATATTTAGATTTAGAATTCAGGAATCTGATAATATTGGAGGCTTCTGTGGGCATATCTCCCAACTTTTCCCTTACTTGAACAATGGTTTCTATGGCCTTTTCTATCAATTATTTCTGTTCAAAAATGATTTGGATAGATGGCCAAATCTCATTCATAGAGTCTAGAATACCCATCCAAATGGTTTCCTTGGATTGGGCCAAGGTCTGACCAATTGAGGTATCCTTTTCTACCTTCTGCAACCTCTCCAAAAGAATCTGTGATTTATGCACTTCAACAAGACGAGAAGCTTTAGCTCTGGCTTTTTTTTCTTCTAGAGCTTTGAGCTACCCATGCAATGTCTTGATCTCTTCTGACTGGATTGACATGTTCTCTAGTGTCTTTGTCACCTGTTCAACACTTGCAGTATGAGTGGAAGAAGTAGTTGCAGTGGGTGTTATTATTGCTGGGAGATGAGAGGTGGGTATGGAATCCAGGGATACAATGTCCATCTTCTGACTCTGTTCTTTCTCCTTTATCATCTTTTCCATTTCTGCCTCCATCTGCCTGATCTGTATATTCTTCTCTATAATCAGCTTCATCATGTTAGCATTTTGTGCCTCATTTTATTTAATGTCTTTGGTTAAGGGATCCTCTGTGGCTAGCAGTTTTAACTGTTTTCTCAATGCTGCAATATCCAGATTTTTCTTTTTGATGATCTTCTTTGCAGCATTTATATCTTTAGGATCATATCCTATCTTGATTACCAAATCTTCCAAATATTTGATACTATTATCCTTTACTAAGGAGGATACCTTTTTCCATTTTCAATTGAGACTTAATGTTTGCAAATGAAACCTGCAACTTAGACAATGACATAGCAATATTAGTTAATGTAGAAGTCTGCTTATGCATCTCCATTTGATCAATGGGATGGATATCTTTGGTGATGAACTCGAATGTAGTACTCTTGTAGTCTGCTGATGTTTTTGGATGTGGAATTTGGGCCTCAAGAAAGGCCATCTACATCTTTCCATGCTCTGTGTCAAAAACTGATAACAATATGCTATGTGAGTTGGAGGTCTGCTTCCAAAACTGATTGTAGGTACTATTCTTAAGAATCTCATTCTTAAGTTTAATCTCTTTGTACCTATAAAAAATAGCCTTTTTCTTCTCTCCCTGGACATTCTGTTAATCTAGCTTTGTTTCCTTCTAACCTTGAGATGTTGAAGGTCTAGTAGAAGATGTTACAAATTTGCTGCTAGTAGGAGGCAAGTCTGTAATTATGATGGCAGCATGCTCTTCTGTCTCCTTTTCCATATCTGTCTTAGGAGTCACTTTTTCCCTTTTCCTGTAACTAATCTTGAATTCTTTGGCCTCACTTCCTGTTGTTGATGATGATCCCTCCTCTCTTTGTCTTTTACTCGTTTTCTCTTGAGGAGTGGGAGTCTGTAAACTTGAAGTAGAAAATAGTTGTTCTTCAACATCTTATAAAGTATTCTCTGCCCATTCCAACTGATTTGCATACTTTTCTATCTCAAGTCTTGAGGTATGAATATAGGGAGTATTTTTTTTTCTACTCTTAGCTTTGAAATAATACCCCAAGGGTAATAAGACCATGTAAAACTCAGGCTGAATTTCATTTCTTTAAGAATTTTGTCTGCTTCTTCACCTGTTGTCTTGGTATTACATATAAATGGACTCACCTGTGTCTTTATGCGAAACTGTGACTTCTTCTTAGCCACCCAAAAATGAATGTCATCATAATTTAACATTTGTCTGATGTATTCCAGGGAAAAAATCCTCATGGGGAGGTATTTAGGGAGTTTGTATGGTGCCAATTATCATCCATAAACTCTAATTTTTGTATAGTTTTGGTATAAATACCAATCTCCAGTCTTGGCCTGTTCTGTTAGATGTAGAATCCTTTTGATATCTTCACTGATTTTGCACTATATGGAACTGTTAAGGATGTTCATTGCTGGGTGAACAAACTCCTCAATAAACTACTTGTAAGAGAATTCAAGTTGCTCTTTCATGACCAATGAAGTCCAAAAAATCACCAGCTGCTGGTTTCCTTCATCATTTATCTTCTGCATTACAAAACTGAACTTGTCTGCTTGATAATAAAAGAACATGTAGATTAAAATGGAAGTGTAATTAAACACCTACTCTGTTGGAAATTTCAGAAATTTTTCATGAATGTTGTCAACCAGGAATTGACTAAAATTGAATAAAATGGATGGTTTATGTCTGTGGAAAATATGGAGAGGAAACCTAGAATGGGTTCATCTACCCACTGATCAGAATAATAACCCAAAATATATGAAATTATGGATATAATTTGTTTAGCTTGATCAGGGAAGATAGAGGAAGGGTATGGAGGATTCTTCTTAGGTAATTGGGCATTTTCAGGCAAGAAGATCTCAAAAATTTTGGCTCTAGTAGCGAAATCAAGCTTCTGATAAAGTTGGGTGAGGGCTTCTAAGGAGAAAGGGGCACTATTTTCCACAGGGGGAGCCAACATCATTTGGTTTATGGACTGGGCAGTAATGGTAAAGAGGATGTCACCAGATGGGGCCATAATAGCTCTTTGGCCAGGGACATAACATGCTTGACATTTTTTGGTGAATTCAGGGGCATGGAAAGTCAGAGGGAAGATATAATGGGGAAGATTTGACTCCCAGAGTCCAATTTCATCAATTTTGTCTGCATGATTGTCTTCTAGCCAATAATATAGCTCTAAAAACTCATATTCACACTGGGTTTCACTGATCCGATAATCCTTGTTGGCTAAAGGAATGTGATCTAAATCTATGGAGGGAGGGATTAATGGATTGATAGGTTTCTCTTGGGTTTTTCTCTTTTGGGGAGTGATTGTATGTTATGAAACCATCTCACAAAAAGAAAAAAAATATAGATAAACGCCTTCAAAATAAGCCTCTTCAAGGGGGCACCCTCCTTTACATTACACGAATGAACAATTCTTGGATGATATAAATGACAAGACCTCCTTTCTATATATAGGAGTCTAAGGGGTCATAATATAATCAGAGCCGACATAACAATAATAATGTAAGGGCACAAGAATAACAATTTGGGGACTACATGGCCACAACAATATAATAAGGGGGTTGTACTAATAACAATAAGGGGCTACACTAGTAGTATAGGGACCTAACATGCCCCTCTCCTTCAAAAAGTGTTGTCCTCAATGGTTGAGTAGCTCTTGATGCTTCTATATAAAATTATTATCCTCCCATGTGGAATCTTCAGTGGGTAAGTTCTTACACTTGATGAGATACTCTAAAATTGATTGATTTCGTAGTTGTCGGGTTCTTGTTTCTGTGACTGCTCTAGGTTCCAATATGATTTTTCCTTCCTCGTCAAGTTTTGGCAATATTGTTTGAACTGAGATCTTTTGCAACTTTTGAATGAGTGGCCACACTTCTTCGTCCTTCTTCCTTTCATCCCTTGTTTCGTTTATCCAATCTGGTTGGATAATAGAAATAGCACAAAACAATGCTTCCACATCGTCATCCTTTCTTGAGAGTGCATCTACAACAACATTTTTCTTCCATTTTTTGTAGATGATTTCAAACTCATAACGCAACATATTTGGGACCCATTTTTTCTGTTCTTCTAAAGATAATCTTTGTTCTAAAAAGTATTTAAGACTATCATGATCCATTTTTACCTTGAAGTGTCTTCCCATTAGGTAAGGTCGCCATTTCTTAAGTGCATGTAGTATTTCCAACATTTCCTTCTCATAAATAGCTTGCTTGAGATGTAGCCATAAAAATACTCAATCGCCTACATCAAAACTTCTTTCACTACGATGTTCATCTGCTTATTGTTTCATTTGATTCTGCACCAAAGTGGCGTTATCCTTTAAAATTTGGAGAACTTGTTGTTGATGCTCGATGTGATCTTTCACTGCTTGAATATTTTTCTTCTTGATATGTCCTTTTATCTTGAGAGTTTGAGGAGTGGTAATTTATTCCAATGCATTACAAGATATGGTTAGATTCATTTCTTGATGCTCAATGTGATCTTTCACTTCTTGAACATTTTTCTTCTTGATATGTCCTTCTATCTTGATAGTTTT